>QANT01007631.1:0-13261 GCA_003254885.1 Purshia tridentata
TTTTAAATTAAAAACATCTGTATAATATTTTTGAATCTTAGTCAAAAATAAAAAAATATTAAGTTATTAATTTAAGATAGGAGAAAAAATTAGACCGACTTATAAATCACCAAAAAAAAAAAAAAAAAGGGACTTTTGAGAGAATGGTGAGCCAAAACAGATTTAATGGTAATTATCTGATTAAATTACATGCATGTTTCTAGTTTCTCTTTAGGAAAAAAATTTCCCCTTTTTTCTCGGGACACATTCTATTTAAATTAAAAACATCTATATAATATTTTTGAACCTTAGTCAAAAATAAAAAAATATTAAGGTATTAATTTAAGATAGGAGAAAAAATTAGACTGGCTTATAAATTACCATAAAAAAAGGACTTTTGAGAGAATGGTGAGCCCAAAACGGATTTAATGATAATTATCTGATTAAATTACATGCATGTTTCTAGTTTCTCTTTAGAAAAAAAATTTCCCCTTTTTTCTCGGGACACATTCTCTCAGGTCCATTTTTGGGTTCTCAGAGCTTTCAAATCTTTTAGAATTCTCTTGTTTCAATTTTGAATTCACCGGTGCAAATAATCAGTCGTAAGCACCATATGACGAGAACAAGCCGCAGAAAGCGACGCCATGAACATGATTACCGACCACCTCCTCCATCGTCTTCTTCAAACCCAAATCACCAAAAACACCATCCCACCAAGAAACCTAAGAAGCCAAAGACTTTCTCAACCCCGACCCTAACCCCAAACCCAAACCCAATTCCTTCCCAAACCCACATCCCTAAGCGCCCAACCTTTGCCTCATACCTTGACATTCCCAATCTGCCTTCCAAAGTCAGACTACTCTGTGAAATAGTGGCCAATACCCACTGTCTTTCCGTTGAGAAAAGCTTGGAAGAGACTGGTATTAGAGTCACCCAAGAAGACGTTGAAGAGGTCCTCAAACTCTCTTACGCTTTCCCCGGTGCCGCCGTGAAGTTCTTCAGGTGGTCTGGTCATCAGCTCAATGACAACCACAGCCCCTATGCTTGGAACTTGGTTGTTGATCTTTTGGGCAAAAATTGCTTCTTTGAGGCCATGTGGGACGCCATCAAGTCCATGAACAATGAAAGGTTGCTCTCTTTGGCCACTTTTGCTTCGGTTTTTAGTAGTTATGTAGTTGCCAATCGTGTTCCAGAGGCTATTCTGACATTTGAGGTTATGGACCAATATGGTTGTCCTAGAGATATTGTCGCATTGAATTCACTTTTGAGTGCAATTTGTAGAGATGGGAACCCCGTCTATGCCATTGATTTTTTGCGTATTGCCAAGGATAAGATTAGGCCGGACCCAGATACTTATGCCATTTTGTTGGAGGGGTGGGAAAACGAAGGCAATGTAGCTGCTGCCACGCAGGTTTTCTCTGAGATGGTGTTTGAGATTGGCTGGGACCCCAGCAATGTGCCGGCTTATGATTCATTCTTGAATACTTTGCTTAAGGGACCTGATGGGATTCACGAGGCAGTGAAGTTCTGTGAGTCCTTAAAAGATAGGAGGTGTTATCCGGGGTTCAAGTTTTTCAGGCTTGCACTCGATGAGTGTGTCAAAAATGGCAATGCTCGGGGAGCTGGGGTTCTATGGGAGGCAATGGTAGGGAGGATTGGCATCCAACCTGATACCAGTATGTATAATTTGATGATTTCTTTACAATGTCATGAAAACAATATTGATTTAGCGAAAAATATGTTGGATGAGATGGTGTACAATGGAGCATTCCCAAATTCACAAACATATAACATGCTGTTTAAGTTGTTGATTAAGAATAGGAAGTTACAGGAGGCTTCGGTTTTGTTTACTGAGATGATTAAAAATGAGTGTGTTCCGGACTTTGCTAATTGTACTGCAGCGGTTAGGATTTACTTGGATTCGGGGAACCCTTATTTTGCTATAAAAGTCTGGAAGTACATGCTAGAGAATTATCATTCTGGCTTGGAGGATACTGGGAATTTGCTGGTTGTAGGGCTTGGTGATCTGAATAGGGTCCCAGAAGCAGTTAAGTATGCAGAGGATATGATTGTAGGAGGAATCAAGTTGAACTTTTCCACATTGTCAAAGCTGAAACAAAACCTCTCCCAAGCAAAGAAGGAATACTTGTATGATGAACTTTTGAGAAAGTGGAGAGCTCAGTAAGTAGGTTAGAAGTATGTGGAATTATATGTGTTTGTTACACAGCTTATAGTGACCGTTGCCTTTCTTGTGTAAAACTTGCACATTTATTCCCTGTGGAAAAAAAAGAATGAAACTGGATTGAGTCGTACAGCTATATGGCTGCTTTATAGTAGACTTGGTAGTGTTGCTTTTCTATTCTATGCTATGTCAATTGATAGATGCATGTAAGATATATATATGTAGGCCTTTTTGACTAATGAAAATATTAATTCTCTCATTCTGAACAGTTTAGCAAACTAAAATTTATGTCTGGACTTCTCATTCTTGTGATTAAGTTCTTTTGCACTGTAACAAGGGGAGTCTTTGAATTGATACAATGTGTATTAAATTTATATATCTAAATGGTTTTCTGTAGATATAAGTTGAAGAAATTTGTATGGATATATATGTCGTTTACAAACAGAAGGTCTCAAACCAACTTCTTTTGTTAATTTGCTTTAAAGTTGTGTGCATTGTGAATCTCCTGATTTTTTGGTTTGTAGGTTTTTATCTGATGGCATATGTGCATCTGTCCCTGATCAATCAGTAAAAAAGTGGAAAAACTTATAATTGTGCAAGCTCCTCTTTTTCCTCGTCATACTTAAAGAAAACTGTCATAACTAGGTTTCTTTGCCCAAGACCTTGATCTTGAATGTCAATTGTTGTTAAAATTTTGTCTCAGAGTTGTAGTTTGTGTTTATTAGGTAATTCATATTTTATGATATTGAGATGTGAATTAAACTTTGGTGTTGTATGTTTGTTGTGTCCCTCAATGTGAGTTTTGTGGGATCTTTGTCATCTCAAGCTCTCCTTTTCATGCGATGGTTGATCTCATAATGTTTTAGTGTAGGTAAGTATATTGCTTTGCTCTTGATCTAGGCTTTGGCATGGTCTATCACTTGAATAATATGTAAACTGTAACAAATAAGCTAGATTTGAGTTAGTTCTCCGAAAACCTTGTATTCTTTTTCAATCACTGAAAGATCAATAATCTTCAACCTGAAGACATTAAAGGGTGGGGAGCATGAATGGCAGAAAATGAAGGTCACTTCAGGTGTGTGTTAGTCCCAATCATAAATATATATATATATATATATTTTTCTGTTAATTCTGCAAGTTGTAGGACTTTTAGAGCTTTTAGAGTTGATAGAATTTGTTTCTCATAACATATTGGTATGCTTGAGCTGCAAACTCAACAAGTCAAGGCCGCTCTACCTAATGACAGAAAGGATCAAGGTCGCAGGAAATCATTTTAATTATTTGCTTCCCTTATTGCCCAGCCCAGCCTGACATTTGGAACCTGTGAGAAATTAGATCCTCCATGTTCTTGAATTAATTTCTCAAGAGGTACTGTACCTTGGTTTGAAGTAGGTTTGGTACTATTGTTTTTGTTAAATAACTTTTGAATAGGGCTTATTCCTACATGTTTGACCACTTTGGAACAGTTCCTACGAGGTTGGGTAACAACTTATGCAATCTACCAGGCTGCGAATGTTTCTTTCACACTTCTGTAAAGCTTAGAATTTGGTTTTCAACATTGAAAAACTGTTCCTGTTTTCCATGCAAGTAGCTCTCTGTGATTTGTTTATTTTGTCTATCTTCTTGACTATCCTTACATGGCTAGTTAACTTGGATTCCATTTTGTTATATTTATAGCCTAGAAAGATATGTGTATTTTTTTCTTACTAATGAATGAAAGTATCTGGCTGAATGGTGGTATGGGGCTGCTCAACTTTACTCTGGACTTTGGAGAATATTGTTAGTTTGCTTATGATGATGTTGGCTTATTTTTTTCCAGTTTAAGGTAGTTTTTGCATTTTGGGCAGGTTATTTCGACTACTCTCTATTGCTAAGTTAACCACCCTTGGAATATTCGACAATAGTTTACCGAAATGTTTGTATTATTTTGGTAGACTATTGTCGAATAGTACAAATATACAAAAGGATTTAGTAGTTGGCCACTGAAATAGCACAAACATTTTTGTAAACTATTGTCAAATGTTCTAAAGGTAGTCAACTTAGCAATGAAGGGTGGTCGGAATAACTTAGGCCTTTTATTAGTGTTCACCTTTATATTAGAAAGATGGGCTAGAGTTTGATTAGGGCTCAAAAGCTGGCCATAGAGTGATGCATGAGTTATGCCTCAATGGATGCCAAACAGCCCATTAGCATTCCACCCATATCAGTATCCTCCAAATAACGTTATACAAATAACAATACTCAAATTAAAAGGTTAGACACCCTTTTGAAATTTGACACATCTAGGCCTTTGTCATAACAAAAATTAAGAGAGAAGTGCAACTCTAAAATAAAATAAAATAAAATTAGAGACAAGTGATGATTAATGCATTGAAGAACTAGATTCATTTTAATAAATCATGAATTATTGAAATCTGATGACTTTGTAAATAACTGGTCGAAATCTATACAAATAATTGAATTAGGCAGGCAGGCATGCATGCATGCATGCATATATGGGTGACGGCTCATGACAAAGTTGGCTAAGCTGGGCTGTCAAGATGAGTTGTCGGCCGTTGGATGGTATTGGGTGGTCACCAAACCATAAAGCCATTTTGATATATCATTTGATCATCATTATTTTTATAATAATTATAATTCCTAAATCCATTTGAGCCACGCATAACCACAAGCTTAACCTTTTTTCTTCAATGTATCATCAACTCATCATTCATTCGTACACATTGGCCTCAACCCTCTCTTACTTCCTTCTTCTCTTGATTTTTAGTGTTCTGTCAAATCCCATAATGATGCTATCCCTTTATTTAAATTTTGGCTTAATTGCAGCAATGATTTATATATTTTTTCATTGAATCTCAGTTTAGTCCTTAAAACTATAATTTGTATCAAAATACTCTATAATATGTTGGTTGCATCCCAGTTTGATACAAATCGTCAACTGCTTTTAATTTTTCATTTAATTTGGTCATGTGCCTTAAATGGGCTTATTTTCAAGGGTAAAAATGTCCATTCAACATATTCATGATTCAAACTGGGAATTGATTGTCATTTTGAAGATTTTACCTTTAAAGGCATAGCATATGACCTAATTAGAAGGAAAATTAAACAGAGTTGATTAGGGGTGGGTATTTTCACCGTAAAACTACGGGACCGAACCAAATCACTCCTAAAAAGGGGTAAAAAACCGTATTGACTTTTTTGGTCAAATAACGTTACAAGAATCGAATTAAACGTCTTTAATAGGTGTAGGTGCTGGTTTTACACCTAATAAAACTAAGTTGAACCAAACAAAACCGTACTGTAATTATAATTTTATAAATATATTTATAGTTTATATATGATTTTAAATTAAAAAGTGACCAAAAACATTATTTATGGTTTATTGTTTAGGCTTTTTTACACAAATACCACCTGGACTATAGGAGGTGTACTCTTATACCACCCAAACTTTTTTTGTTTATTATTTACCACTTGAAATTATGAATATGTACCAATGTGGCACCTCCAGTCAATTTTTTTGTTAAATTATCAACTTTTTTCTCAAAATTCTAAATTTGCCCTTAAATTTTTTTTGCTTTTCTTTGTTATACTTGAGGGTAAATTAGGAAGTTCGAAAAAAAAGTTGATGATTTAACAAAAAAATTGACTGGAGGTGCCACATTGGCACATATTGATAACTTCAGGAGGTAAATAGTAAAAAAAAAAAAAAAAAGTTCAGGNAAAAAAAAAAGTTCAGGTGGTACGGGAGCACACTCCCTAAAGTTCAGGTGGTATTTGTGTAAAAAACCCTATTGTTTAATTTCTTTTGAACTTTGGTTAGATTAGAATTTGGAAAGTGGAAACTATTAATTATTAAACACTATTAAACATATTTGAAATTGAAATTTGGACTTTGGACTTTGTATTAGTGTATTACAATTACTTGTTACTTTTTTAGTTGTTAATATTTTTTAATTTGGGCTAAAAAATTGCTCAAAAACATATTTGGGCTAAAAAATGCTCAAAAACATATCGAATTGTGTATAGCCCTAATTGTTCACCCGTAACACCGAACCAAACCGTAACTGTATAAGGTTTGGTTTGGTTTTCTACTCTAATTTTTACGGTGCAATGTATCGAACCAAATCGTTTATGTATTTACGGCATGACGCATGGTTTTGCACACATACCGCACCAAACCGCACCGCGCCCACCCCTAGAGTTGTTGGTTTTGACCAAACTGAGAGACAATTGACATTTTGCAAACAATTTTGATACAACATTTAGTTTAAGGACCAAATTGAGATTCAAATAAAAGTTTTATGGACCATTGTTGTATTAATGCTTAATCTTCAATATGCTCGTGCTTGTGCGCACTTCTTAATATAAAGAGGCTTGCATGCATCGAATACTTTGGCTAATATTCTGAACAAAAAAAAAAAAAGGTCAATCTTGTATCGTCTCATTTTGTGTTTCTAATAAAAATTAGTTAATTCTAACTCGATTTATTTAATTAATCATGTCGAATAACTCAACATTAATCCAACTTCATTATAACGTTTAGATTTACCTATAGATATTGTAAACTGAAAACTGAGTTCTTTACATTTTAAATGGCTGGATCCTGCACAAACCAAATCAATAGTTACTGGAAGAGCCATTGCAGTGGTACTGCCCTAACACTCTCTAATGACAAAGTCAAGTAAGTTTGACAGAAATTTGGTGCAAAATTAGTTCTTTTGGTCCCCTTGCCTTGGGGTTAAAGTTTGATATTTATAAACAAAAGAAAGAGTGAGATGTTTATCTGTTACTGTATGTAGATGAAGGGCAAAGATGAGGCCACGTGTCTAGATTAAAACAATGACATCTTTTGTAAAGGTGTATAAGAGTAAAGGATGCATAATTAAGAGTATAGTGAGAAATTATGAAAAATTTAAAGTGAAAAGGGTATGAGAAGAAATGGGTACCCTTGTGGATTCTGGACCTGTGGCTGTGCACATTAGGCTGAGCAGAAAGAATCTCTTTGCTCGCGCACATCATCATCAACCCACGCTTCCTCACCATCTGGGCTCTCCCCTTAAAATAATGGCATTGTTTTTTAAAATTTTTTGGTTGAATAAAAAACGCCATTGGAGGCTTTTTAGCTAAAAGCAAGCGACCCCTTAACCATAACACCCACTCTTTTCTTTGTTTCGTTCACCTGGCAATATTTTGAGGACCACACCCTTCAAACCTTCTCTTTCATTTCACTTACTCCTATTCTAATCCAACCTTTATTTAATCCAAACAACCCATCGCTACATTTATATATACATAACTTACAAAGTTACAATACACACACCATCTCTCTCTCTCTGTCTCTCATTGAGAAATTCTCTCCAACCCTGCAAGCAAAGCAGCTTTCACTTTATTTTCTCTCTCTCTCTCTTACCGTCTCTGCTTTTCTTTGTCTTTCTGTCTCCTGGGTTTTTGCGCTTTCTCTCTCTCTCATTGAGATCTGCATCAAAATGGGGTTCTCCCAAGGCGCTTTTACCAACTCTAGAGAGCCACCCAAGGCTCCTCTATACTCTTCCTCCTCGGTAGTTGAAGATCACTACTGTGACTATAATGAACGCAGAATCAAAACAATTTTAAAGAAAATGTTTTGGGAGCTTGGCTTGGCCTGTTTTCTTCCACCACTCCAAAGGAAGAGCAATCAGAGCCAAATTGACCACAATAATCACAACAACAACGACGACAAGAACATCAATTTAGAGCACAACAAGGCATGGTTGCTAGCAGAGTCAGGTGGGTGTGGAGCAGAGTTGACAAATGCTGATCCACAATCAGTACACTCCTCTTTCAGGTTCAGTTTCTGCTCTCAAGTTGAGCTCGAGTCCTTGAACATGAGCTCTTCCGCTGCTGCAACTGTTTTGATGGTGAATCTGGACAATGGGTTGTGTGAGTCCAAGGCTAAAGAATTAAAATGGAGGAGATTGGAGTCACTAGAGAGGAGCATATCCCCAATGGCCAACACTTTGATCAGGTTCAGCTATGCGGAAATTCTTGCTGCTACGCGTAATTTTTCAAAAGGTAATTAATGGGTTTGTCTTGTTTGAATAAAAGTTTTAATCTTTTATATGAAATTGTAATCGATTTTGTTCTTTTGGGCAGGCAGAGTTTTGGGCAGAGGAGCTTTGAGCTGTGTCTTTAGGGGTAGAGTTGGGATTTTGAGGACTGCTGTGGCAATTAAGCAATTGGACAAGGAAGATAAGGAGTCTGCCAAGGCATTTTGTAGAGAGTTGATGATTTCTAGCTCTCTTCACAACCCAAATGTAACACCTCTTGTTGGGTTTTGCATAGATCCAGAGGAAGGCTTGTTTTTGGTTTATAAGTATGTCTCCGGGGGAAGCTTAGAACACCATTTGCACGGTAACTTTTTCTCGGTCTTTTGAATGGAGTTTGATTTGAATTTGGTGAATTTAGTGATTTATTGCATACCCATTTGCAGAGAAAAAGAGGGGAGTAAAGGGCTCAGCAACACTTCCTTGGTCTGTCAGGAACAAGGTTGCAATTGGAATTGCAGAGGCAATTGCATATTTACATAATGGAACCGAAAGATGTGTTGTTCACAGAGATATCAAACCCTCAAACATTCTCCTTTCTTCGAAGAAAACACCCAAGGTAAATGGAGAATTTTCTTGCGGATTTCATTCTAGTGTTAATGTGTGAAATAGGTCTCATAGCTCTCACTCTATACACAATACAAGTCATTTTTAGTGATTGAATGTATAATATTGATACTGTTTGCAGTTATGTGATTTTGGATTAGCCACCTGGACTTCTGCTCCTTCCATCCCTTTCCTTTGCAAAACTGTGAAAGGAACTTTTGGGTATGATCTCAAGGAAACTTATTATTATTATTTTTTTAGGTAAAGCAAGGAAACTTATGATAGAAAGAACTAGAAAGAAACACGTTCTTCTGTTGCGTGTTCCATAAGGATGATTTTTATTTTACATTCACACAGATTAAAATTATATCTGCAGTTACTTGGCACCTGAGTATTTCCAGCATGGCAAAATATCGGATAAAACTGATGTTTATGCTTTTGGGGTGGTCTTGCTGGAATTGATAACTGGCAGGAAGCCAATTGAAGCAAGAAGGCAACAAGGAGAAGAAAACTTGGTTCTATGGGTAGGTGCATCTTACTATCTTCTTTTGTTGCCTTTAGCTCCTTTTTGACCATGTGTTGGTGAATTGATGGGCCCCTTGTTGGTTCTCATGCTAAAAATATTTTCTTTTATTAGTTTATTCTTAATGATAGCCAGAATAGTTTAAAACATTCATTTATTCAATCAAGCCAAACACTCAATTGGTGGACACTTTTCTTAGCGAGAGCGTTAACACCAGATCACCTTCTGAAACAGAGAATTTTTGGACCATTCAGTAATTTTTCTGTATGGTGTTTCCACGGAAGTCATCAAAACTTCTCTTTCATGTCTAATTAAAAGTGAATAGATGAACAGTGGTCTTCTTTTTTCGTTGACTGAGATGAACAGTGTGTGTGGAGTATATTATTGGATAATGCATAATTTGTTTCATGAATAGATTTTGGAATTGCTTGCTATAACTGGGTTGTCGATGTTTTTTTTATTGGATAAAAAAAAAAAAAATCAATTACAAATGTCTCATTTCCGTTGTTCATCAGGCAAAACCCCTCTTGCATAAAGGAAAAGGAGCTATTGAAGAGTTGCTTGATCCACGGCTAAAATGCACTTTGAGAAATTCAAATCAAATAGCACGGATGATTGAAGCTGCAGCTGCCTGCGTAACCAGTGAAGAATTTCGCAGGCCAAGCATTGGTGAGATAATTGCAATACTTAAAGGTGAAGAAGAACCTATTATCTCCAAGAGGAAGAGGTCCAGTTTTTTGGGAAATGGACTAGTTATTGATTGTTATTCTCAATTACAACAAACAAATAGTGAGATGAAGAGTCACCTGGCTTTGGCTATGCTAGGAGTTTCTGAGTTTGAGGATGATGATTACGTTTATGGTCGTTGAAGACATGATACAATCATACCCTATTAGATTTATTTTTGTTTGTTTGAGCTTTGAACAGAGTGCTAGAAATGAGAACTGGAAAGAATGTTGGAATTGTAGATAGGAATAGCTGTATAGGAATCTGATGAACTAATGTGCATGTATATATCTTCCATTACCTCTCCCTATTCTGTTAGGGAAGAGTAATAGATTTCAATCAATTTTAAAGTTTCTGTTCCATGGAAGCATATGGAGCTTCTTCGTATCAGTTGGTTTCTGCAGCTCACATTTGCTTGCAAGTCTGCAAGAAAATTAGCCTGATGATATAGGCATATTGCTAAAGAATTTGTGGAGCTTCAAGATAGGGAAGGTGATGCAGAAGCAGAACATGTTTAGGGATTTTATTCATAATTAATAATAATTCTCAAAGTTTTTGCAATTCCTAGGTTCATTAGAATCTGAATAAGTCTTTAAGGATTAATCTTCATTATTTTCATATTTCAAATGTGGGACTTGGATGTATTTAAGGGGAGGGTTTTTGCCTAAGATAATTTGTACTGGATGCAAGTGTAATTTAGATTGATATTTGAGATTTGAGGTTTGAGCTGTGAATCCAAGAAAGAGTTGAGTTCTTTATATTTTCTTTGAAGTGTGTTTCTCTTTTCAATAGTTTGTTTATTGTTCCTTATTTTAGGGTGGTGAACTGGTGAAGGATGGAGTGTTTGACTTTTTGGGTCTCGTACTGCACTTGGAAACAGTGGGTCCTACCAATCTATTCACACAAATTTTCTTTATAGGGAATTTGATTTGTTTTACCCAAAAAAAATAAAAATATTAAATAAAAATTATTTTGTTCTATCATTCATGCATAATGATGCTGCATCATTTGAGTAAAATATGATTATATGTAACAAAAGTTGCCAACATGACCAACATTAATATCATATAAAAAGAATCAACATTAAGAGCCCGTTTGGTTCTAGTTTTGGAGGTTTAGGAATGATAAATCAATTTTATTCCATTTTTTGGTAAGTAAATTGAAGGGAAATCATTTTCCTGGCCTTATTAGGAGGAAAATGAAACCCTTGTTGGAGCTTGGGTTTTGGTTTCCCCCCTCTTGAAAAAGCATTTATTGCTTTTTCTGTTTATTAAATTAATCGTGAAATTTTTATTATAAATTAAAATAAATATTACTTGTGTTTAATAAATAAGGGTATAATTAAAAAAATTAGATCAATTTTATTTCCTTTTTTACACAAACCAAACAAAGGAATGAGATAAAAAAAGAATTATTGGTTTACTTTCTTAACATTACCAAACGGGGAAATGTAATCTTGCATTCTCTTACCTTTGGAAAAGGCATAAGAATTAATTTCCTAGAAAATCAATTCCAGGAATCAAACGGGCCCTAAGTACATTGTATATCAATGACATGTGGATAAACGAATAGCAACTGCTCCAAGTTCATATATAGTGGTTGACTTGTGCCTTTCTTTTGCAGCAAATATGACATTGATGTGGTTATTTCATGCAACCTGTAGTTGGTATAGCTCACCAATAATAATTTAAGAAAAGAACGAAAACACAAGTTGGCAGAGGTACACTTAAATTAAAGGTACCATGTTTATGATACTAGAAACTAGAAAATAAGAAGTTAACAGTTTAACTACCAAAGCATTTCTATTCTTTGACAACTCCAAATGAACCCAAAAAATCAGTGCACGTTCCATAAGCTAGCATGGAATGAATCACATAAACACATACCCAAAAGACAATGACATAAATAGAGAAATAAGTTGAAGAAAATGTAGTTAAAATATCTTGGCGACATCCTTCATTAAACCACGGTTAGCAAGAGCAAAATCTAAGAACTCTTGGTATGAAATGCAGCCATCACCGTCGGTGTCAATCTCGGCCATCATGCGTTGCACTTCATCCGAAGTAACGCAGCCGAGGGTTTTCAATGCATCTCCTAGCTCCGATGCGGAAATTTTACCATCGCCATTGGTGTCAAATCGCTTAAAAATGCGCTCGTGGTTAGCCTTTTCTTGGGAAATTTCTTCAGACATTGCTTATCTAATAATGTGGTTGTTATATTGAATTTTCTTATCTATGTTGATTTTTGGTTTTGTGATGAATCAATGTGAGATTTGAGAGATGCTTGTGAGAAATGAATGTGAGAGTGAGAGTTAAAAATTTGGTTTTTAAAGGGATGGTTTTGTAAAAGACTAAGGTGATCCTTCAAAGTAGGGGTTTCAGCATAAGTCTCGGATTGCCTAAAGAATAAAACTCCCAACAGTTTTGACCTAATTGAGGTAAAAAGAAGTTTTCTAACATCACATGCTGTATGGCTTGCAATTAATATAGGATGTGAGGTTGATGCTTATTATGTCCACCACTATTGCATTCCACGGGCCAAATGTATGAGACGATGTTGCCTTAGTCATTTAAATAATCAATTCCATATGAAAAGTCTGGAAATTAATATTTAAATACCAAAATTTAAAATAAGTTGAATTGGTCGAAATTATAGTCACTCTCATCAAATAAGTTGAAATTAAAATCGAATCAGAAAATGCTTAATTGAAATAGGGTTACCCTCATACACAAAGGGTATTTTGATCCAAACAAGACAGAGCAATATAATTAAATAATATATGATTTCTGTTTTGGACTAAAATAATTGTTTTTTTTTCAATGGGTTAATATAGTTTACAACCACTTTTTCAAAATTGTCAAAATTTAATGCCTGAAATATATATATAGGCCCCTTCAAGTGTGAAATCCTATATTTATGAAATTTCTCATGAGAGCCTATTCTATATAGTATTTAAACTATCTGAACTGTCTATTTTTCAAGTTTCAATTCAAAAATCATCCTTACAAAAAATTAAGCAAATCGAAAACTATTAAACTATCAAACTTTGATAAAATAAATAGATAAAAAAATATTTCAATAAACACTTGAAATTGTGATCCTTTAATCAACGATCAAATGGTTTCCAATTAATCTAATTTTTGCAAACTTGATCCTTCAATGGAGACCAAAAAAATAGATAGTTTCGATTATTAAAATACAATGTAGAGTGAGCCCATGAGA
>QANT01007632.1:0-36011 GCA_003254885.1 Purshia tridentata
ATAGGATAAGGTTTATTATATGTCCAACCCACATTAATGATATATTGTGACATTTCTCTTCTTTATAATTTAATAAGAAAAATAAAGATCACATGAGATATCCTAATTGTAAAATTATTATCATATATATATATATATATAAAATATCCTATATGAATGTTAAATTATTAATCTGCATTTAATTTGTTAATAATTTAAAGTTATTTATTGATGTGATGGATAATATCATAATATAACACAAAAGACAAATTTAGATAATACGAATGAATGGTCGATTTCGGTTTACGTTGCAAAATGTAATTGGACCACGTTTAGGCCCCGACATACTTTATTAATTAATTAATTAAGGCCAGCATATATGGATCAATGTCAATTTGACTAGCTATAATAGTGAAAATCAATGAGATAGGGTACTCCACGGGCAAGCGAACCTTCTCAGATCGATTCACACTTGGACCTCAACCTTCAACAACCCATCAATGTCATCTTTCTACGATGTTGATCAGGTCCAACTTTCAAGTGTTTCCCTCCCCGGGTTTCTACTATTTTTTCTCTTTATTCAACATATACTTTAAACTTTTTTGACTTCAACACATATTTTTAAGACCGTTGATAATAATGCCAAATTGCCTTTTTTATATAAAGAAAATAGATAAATGCTTATTGCTCCAACATTTTCTTCTGCCAATTTTTGTTTCCAACTTACGTGACATCAAATCGTTCAACAAAGAATATCTTTTTTTTTTTCTTTTTTATAGTCTAATGTATAAATGTCATATGAGTTAAAAAAAAATGTTTGAAACAATGTAGAATAGTTGTTTAGATGTACAAGGTTTAAGTCATTTTTCAAGCTACAAACCCAAAAAATTTAAATAGAAAGAAGTTAAGATCCAACCATTCAAGGGTCCAAATGCACAAAGAACATGTCTAACTTGAGCCCAAAAGAGGAAGGTTCGAAATATTCCGACCATTCTGAATTATTAAGCTGACCACTATTGAGTTATTAGACAATAGTCTACCAAAATATTTGTGTTATTCCGATAGACTATTATCAAATAATGCAAATATACAAATATACAAAAGAGTTCAGTAATTAGCCACCAAAATAACACAAACATTTCAATAAACTATTATCAAATAACTCAAAATTAGTTAACTTAGTAATTTGTTATGATTAACTTAATAATTCAATGTGGTCGAAATAGCGTGATCCAAAGAAGAAATGATGATAAGAAATGAATTTGACTGGACTCAAACTGAATGTTTCAGAACATGGGCGAGTACATTGACTTGGCATGCAAGGGTCCTGCCTATTTTGGGGCTGAAAAGTAAGAACCCTGCTCACTTGCATGCAATTACCATAAACTTTCACCACTAAGTGAGAGAAGAAAAGACGAAGCTATTCTGCCATTACTTGCACAAATGCAAGATCATTTCTCTTTATCATATAAAAATTATATTTCTTTTTATCATATAATAAAGATGAAATCCAAGGGTATTCAAAACTTCAAAAAAGAAAATGCAGAGTCGATGGGAACAAACAAACAGCTGGGAGAATAAATACACAAATTAAGAAAACAAGAAAATAAGCAATCCTAAAACACCAATAGTCACTGCTTGTGTCTGCACATGGTTATTTTTCAGCAACAACACCAGTGCCAGTTCAAGGCCATAGCAAGAAGTAGATGCAAGCCCAAAAATAGAAAAATTCAAAATATGAAAACCATGATGGTGGTGAGATATAAGCTACATGTTCTGATCAACCAGGTAATCTCCCAACCTCTCCACAATCATATTACACTGTCCTGGAGTCAAAGGCTCCTCATATATACCGAAAATCAGGCCCTGGCCGGTTTTCTTCACAGTAATGCCACCGGATCCCTGCCGTAGAAATTAAAAAAAAATTAAAATTCATTACACTACTAATGTTGCAATCCCACAGAAAGATCCAATCAGTCACTGACATATGGACCAAAGCCACCTTGCTTAGACAGCAAGAAACAGGCAAATGAAAAGGCAATTCAGTGCAAATTAAGTTAGGTGGTTTCTGCATAGCTCCATCTGAAATAATGATGGACCTCATAATTCATGAGGGACATCCAGTTGTTGGGGAGAGCTTTCTATTAAACTTTATAAAAGATGAAGCATATGCAATTAGGCATCCATGTGCTTGTGTACTTCAGTGTGCATGTGAGACACCTATCAACAGGGATAATTGAGATGTGCAACCCAAAAGAAAAAATGAAAACCAAAAAGAGAAATATATAAGGTGGTCCACCTGTGGGACTCTTGAAGCTCTATTATTATTCCTTTACGGACATACCATTATCTAAAGCCATAAAACAAGCAGCCAACCAGAAGGTAGAATGTCCAGTGCATGATAGAATTGATGGTCAACAGTTTTATAAAGTCAAAAAGGTGAAACAAAGATGTGGCCCACCACATATGACATGGGTGCATATGTAGTATACTTTACAGTCTATTGCTTACTTTTATGACAATTCAAGTTAATAATCCTTTGTTTTAAGATAATGACTTGAATAGATGTTTTTCTAATAAAACTATGGGAATAGAAGATGTCGAAAATTTTCATAAAGGATATCCATGATTAGGACTGCAATCGAGTCTAGTCCACTAGTAAATTCAGGCTTGGCCTCGAGCTTGCCACAAGTCTAAAACCAAGCTCAAACTGGCTTGTGAACTTGGCCCATTTGGATTGGATATTTTTACTATATACTATAATACTTATTATGTATAATATATAAATCTATATTGACATATAATTATACTAAATATGATACAGACAAGCGAAGTCCCATCAAGCTCAAGCTCAAGCTCGGGGTCATTACAACTTACAAGCTTTGATTGTGGCTTAATCTCAGCTAGTTAAGCTCAAGATGCCCTCTTGTCCAGCCTAAAAATAACCGGTTGATGATTGGATTAATTTGTGTGTAGTCATATCAATTACACCTGAGTATAAAATGTCCACATTTCACGTCCACACGTCAATGTCATATGTGAAATGCAAGCTTATAGACTAATTTTCCTTAAAACATATGAATTTTCATGTACATGTCTCTACTACTACTGTGAAATTTGAAGGGAAAATTTAGTTAAACGCTCCATTAGAAATGTCACAATGTGCTCTTAAGATACACGTGAATGAGCTTCATTGATCACATAATTCAACTAACATGAGCATTTTCAATTTTCATAGTCGGTTTTTTTTGTGGGTTGGCATAAATGAGAATCACTTGATCAAAAAGAAGAGTAAAAATATAAACAAACCTTTTTTCCACGAATTACAGCTCCACTCTCCCCCTGAATAACCATGTACTTTGTGCCACCAAGATGTAGCCCAGTTGGGGCAAGAGACCCCGGCTCGTCGAAATCTTTCATTATCGCTGTAATTTCTTCAGGCTTAAACTGCACATAAATAAATATATAAATAAGAAAATCAATCTCACGCAGTCACGCACAATCACTGCCACAGCTTCAACTAAAACACAGAACACAAAATGTGCTTGTGATGCAAAAGCCACATATTCTCTACCTGAATTCCTGTCATACATTATTCGCGTTCGAATAAATATGGCAGCAAAACAGAACACATTTTCTCAGCAGCCAAACGAAGTTTAAATACAATAATTTCAACATGCGGAGCACAGATCCTCTTGAAAAATATCAAAATCACAAATCAAATCGAGCAATCACTGAGAAAGAAAAGAGCACTAGTGTTTAATCAGTATCCATTGGTTTTACTTTTACGAGTCCTTGCATTTCTAATCCGATTCATTTGCCGCGAAAACAGAAATTTCCGAGAAAACAAACAAACAGAGCCAATTTGCACAGATCTAATAAAATGAATCCATAAAACTAAAAAATAGAGCGATATCAAAATCATAATGGCAGAGAAAGTTGTAGAAGGAACCTTCGGAAAGCCTGAGCTCTGGGCCCACACACTACCGTCGTGACCGACGATGGCCGCAGAGGCGAGGTGGTTGCCGTCAATCTCGCACATCAAGTGCTCGTCGACATAAGTCTGCCACGACATTTTGTGATCGAATGGTGACCGTCCAAATTCTCAATTTAAATTCGATTTATGAAATTTATTTTTCTAATTTTCTTATTCTTCTTCGGTCTGAGCACTCTCTATTTTCCTGGTTCGAAGGAGAAAGGATCATATATAGGAGGGAGTGGAAGTTGGTGGGCCCAAGGAACCGTTAGGTAGCAAGATGGTGCTGCGTCGGTGATCGCCTCTCAGCCGTTGGATTCGAACATAATTGAATGAGTGCCCGCCACGTCCCGCCTAGGCTCATTGCTGGCACCCGACTTGTGTTGTGTAAAGGAGTATAGGATAATAGGACCACATTTGCTTGAGGATTTCGGGTAGTTTTTTTTTTAAAAGAAGTTAAAATTCGTGTCCTTTAAAGATATTTAGCTATTCTATTCATGGCCCGAATAAAAAAAAAATCTTTAGCTATTCCTTTTAGTCGACCAAAACAAAGTCATTCCCTGTTTACTAAATTAGAATCACAATAAGCATCATTTGACCAAAAAGAAAAAAGAATCGCAATAAGCATTAATTGGAGTGAAAGGAAATAGAATAAATAAATCGGGGTGAGCAAGAATAAGAGTAAGCAGAAATTAGAGTAAACATTCTCATTAACATGTTTACTAACTATCATAAATTAATTTTTATACTTACTATTATAATATTTATATGTGATATTTTAAAATAAAGCATATTTTAATATTAGAATGATATTAATATAATTTATTTATCTAAAATAATGGGCATTTTTTAATTTTCATTAACAATGTAGGGGCATTTTGGATATGGAAAAATCCACTCTCATTCCTCCTCTCTCAATTTGACTCCCTTAAGGAGTCCCAATTATCCAAAATCATGAATCTCACACCTGATTTTGGTGAGTCTCATCTCCACGCTCATTTCTCTCTAAATTTAGTAAACAAGGGAATGAAAGTGAGAATGATTCTCTTGGTAAACACATGAGTGCAAATAATTCACACTCTTTCCATTCTCAAAATAAGCTAGTTTTCAAAAATTTTCCGAGAACTCTCGTTCCCACATGTGGTCATGTGGGACCCATGCGAGTTGTCAACTTTCTTTTTTTGAATTAATTTTCCATTTGAGGAAAAAAATAACAAATATTAAATTCTCGTTGTAGATTTATGAATAAATACTTTGTGGCTGGAACTATAAGCCTTTACTTATTTGACACTTTGATATGTAACTCAAGAAGTTGCCACTCAAACTCACCATGGGGAACAATAAGCCTTTGTTGTTAAACGTACCATGGGGAAAATTGTATGGATGCATTTACCTCATCTATTGGTGACCAAATCCTACTTAGCACATCATTTTCACTTTGATATATGGTCACGTTACAACAGAATAGGTTCTTTGGCAATACTATATACTCGTACTCATTTAGAAGGGATGCGAATGAACCATTCTCATGCCAATATTTTTATTTTAAGTTCAGCAGTCTCATGCCATTGTTACATTGACCATTTTTATTTGCTCGATGAAGCCTTATTCAAACTTTTTACAAACCCCTTAGCCAATAAATAAATAAAACCAAATATTCAAGTAAGGTAATACATTGGACCAGGCAACTTGAAGGTTCGAATATTGGGCACATTTGTCCCCAAGAGATCACTCCATTGATCACCAATGTTGCCTATTATTCTGTATCCACTCTTCTTAAGCTTCTCTATCTCGGCTGATTTGAACTCAAGTGCTGTGTTGCCAGAATTAGATGATCCCCTGCAACCAAAAATAAACAACACCAAACCAATACGATCAAAGAGTCTTTTTGCTTTTGTGAACCATAAAATACCCTTGAAAACAATATTTTTTGCTTTTAATGTTTTTCATATACTGTCAAAATACCATCAACAATGCTGTATTTTTGGTGAATTAAGAATTAAAAGTTAATAAATATAGGAATTTAAATCAAAGAACTGTAGAGATCGAAATTTGCATATATGTGCTTACTTTAGTATAAGCTTTTCCCAAGTGTGATATCCCACATTCTTCAAATTGGTTATTGTGACATTTCTCTGATCTTCTGCTCTTCCTGATATGATTGCAACCTTAACTCCAAGTTTCAACAACTTCTTGTACAGTTTAAGAATCTCAGGCAAAGCTGGGGCTTTGCCTTTGCAGACCCACTCATTGAATGAAGTCATGTTAAATGGCTCCAACCTGAAATTTCATATATATATTTACAAACTATTATTAAGAGTGCTTATTACAATTCAAATGCAAAATAACATTGTTTACAGTAATTATACAAGAGAATAAATTATTCAAATTTTATTACAAGGTGAGTTTGTTTAATCTTGGTAAATTTTCGGATTTTTTTGGTAATGCCCTTTTTCTTTTACTACAAGGTGAGTTGTGATGGTCAACTATCATATATCAATTTCTTATTTCTTTTTACTCGATTCAATCTAAATCATTAATTACAAATCTAAGAGTTATAATTGAATAGATGCATGGTATCTAAGGGTTATAACGCTTTTGCTCACCCAGAGTGGCGGATCCAAGAATGATCCTCTAATAGGGGAAAGATCGAAGAAATAACTTATTTGGTTCTCCTTTTCTCCTTGGTAGGTGAATTAGTGGAAAAACAAAAAAAACTTTGTGCTCTTCGTCTTCTCTCCTTTCATAATCAGTTGTTTCTTTATGACTTTCACAACACATTGCCTCCCAATTTAAAAAATTTAAACCAACATTCATACGGAACTACCTCATGGTCCTCCTTTTTTGATTCGTCCATATTCACACATTGCGGTGGTAATTTTGCACCGACATCGATTATACCGACCGTACTAACCAACTTTGGTGTGTCAGATTTTGTGGTTTTTGGTGGAAACTCGATGACGGTCAGATTTCTATTCTGACCGATCATAGTCAAAGTCGAGGTCGGGACTGAAGGTTTGGAATGGGCTTCCAATCGATCTGACCAACATGCACTCATCCCTCTTAGTCTGCATCTCTCTGTCTCTCTCTTATCCTTCTCTGCAACTCTCTGCATCTCTCTCTCTCTCATTCCTTGATATGCAACTCTCACTCTCATCCCTCTTTGCATCTCTCAGACCACCACCCCCTCCCTAGACCACCACCACCACCACCCTCGAGACCACCAACTCTTTGCATCTATCTCAAACCACCACCAAACGACCAGCTCCGACCTCTCCAAAACCTATCGTAGTGAGACCTCTGACTTCAACGTACCAACCCAATCTTCGTGATTCGTGACTTCGTCTCCCTTTGTGCATCTCTCAGTCTCTCTCACTCTTGAAAACCTAATAGATTACCAGAACTTCTCGACATATTGGTACCTCCGACCGCCAGATAGAAGTTAGATACTGCACTGCCCTTTTGGCCAGTGTCGATCGGTATATCAGTATACTACTGTTAGATCGGTATCTAATCCAATTACACCCCTTCTCACACACCTTAGAGAGTTATAATTTACAATTAAAAGTCAAACAAAAATAAATAGAGAAAAAACAAAACAGAGGGTATGTGCATGTTTTTTCTACAAGCATTATTAACTTATATGGCGGACCCAACTAATCACACTTGCATATGATTGATGTGAGACTGAGAAAATCCAAATGTAAAATGATATGGAAATGAAAGGAACAGAATGATTTATATATACGTTAAATATTTTTGCGATAGTAAGTTAGTAACTACAGACTCACCCACATCCATGCTTAGCAAAATAAGGGAGATTGGAGAGTGTAGTCTCATCTAGATCAAATATCCATAAGTTCTTTCCATCCTTTGTAAGGTTGAGGCTCTTAGCATAAAGAAAAGCCTCCCTAGCAACCACTTTTGAGTCTTCCCTGTGCTGGTGGCCAATCATGTATTGCCTTACATAGCCTTCACACTCTGCTGGAATAGTCTTCCAGCCAATGACATTGTTAGTTTCCACACCCACTCGCCAACTCAGGCGACATGCCGGAAACATGGCTGCCGCTGGAACCGGCTTGTGGCCGGAGGAGCTGACTTGTAGGTGGCTCATAACCTTTGGTTAATGTTGCCATTATTGTGGTTAGGAAGAAGAGTACTGGCAATACTTTCATGCTATGCATGCTTGTTAATTATATTCTTGCGAGGAAACTTAATTTGTTGCTTGGAATTACCAATTGTGCTTCTTTAAATAGGCCCTACCAAGTTAAATGACCCTAGCTTTTGAAGATAATTACTTGGGTGCCCCTAATTACAACATATGTAAATTAAGTACATGGGTTGTGAATTAAGTTTGCCTAGAATAAAATCTCTCCCTTTATACACTCGAAATAAAATCCTCTTCCATCTCCAATAATAAAAAAGAAAAAGAAAAAAGGTCAATATATGATTGTCCTTTATGAGTTTGAGTACTTTTTCTATGATCAATTAATAGTAATACATCTGATCTGGTTGAATATTATTAAGAATTTTAAATTTGTACTTTAAAATTTAATTGATTTTTGACAAGTAAACAAATTTGAAGATAATTACTTGGGTGCCCCTAATTACAAAATATGTAAATCAAGTACATGGGTTGTGAATTAAGTTTGGCTAGAATAAAATCTCTCCCTTCATACACTCGAATTAAAATCCTCTTTCATCTCCAATAATAAAAAAGAAAAAGAAAAAAGGTCAATATATGATTGTCCTTTATGAGTTTGAGTACTCTTTCTATGATCAATTAATAGTAATACATCTGATCTAGTTGAATATTATTAAGAATTTTAAATTTGTGCTTTAAAATTTAATTGATTTTTGACAAGTAAACAATACTAACATATATAATAGCACATTAATTATTTGATATCTAAATTTAAGATCTCAAACATTATGGCCGAAAAAAGCACTTCACATACTTTTATCTTCTTCTTTTTTTAATGTTATTTCTTTAAATCAGGGCCAAGATGTGTCTTTTTCTATTTGCTCATTAGAGACTTATTCAAATATCTTTGTAATAAGGAAAAAGAAAATCAAACATTCAACTAATGTAGTACATTGGATCAGGCAACTTGAAGGTCCGATTGCCGACATTTGTCCCCAAGAGATCAGTCCATTGATCACCAGCGTTCCCTATTATTCTATATCCACTCTCCTCAAGCTTCTTTCTCTCTGCTGATTTATACACAAGTGATGTGTTGCCAGAATAAGACGATCCCCTGCAAACCAAAACATGCATATATGTCACTAAATATATAGACAACAACCCAACACAATACAAAGCACAGGAAATTGCATATATATATATATGTGTGTGTGTGTGTGTGCTTACTTGAGTACAAGCTTTTCCCAGGTGTGATATCCAACATTTTTTAGATTGGTTGTGGTGACATTTCTTTGATCTTCTCCTCTTCCTGTTATGAATGCAACCTTAATTCCAAGTTTCAACAGCTTGTTGTAAAGCTTAAGACTCTCAGGCAAAGCTGGGGCTGTGCCTTCGTAGACCCACTCATTGAATGAAGTGGCATTATATATCTCCGTCCTGAAATTTCAAACACGACAGATGTGATGGCCAACCATCCAAATTATCCAGAAATATTTTATTTCTAGAATTTCTCAATGATTAATTGCTTTTTATTAAATTTGATCCATTTTAATCAACTACTTAATTAATTTGATGACTAGATGATCCAGATCAAATTGGACCCCGTGTGTTTTAGTAAAAAGTATACAAAATGCATAATATAATAAACTCCTAAGAAAAATATATTAATTAAGATGTATAATGTCAACATGAAGAGAAAAAAGAAAGAGATTGCAAAGAATATATATATATGAAAGGAAGAGCTAGACTCTTAAAATAGTGAAATAATTAAAAGAGAAAACATTACAAAAATTCATTAAGAATATGAACGAGAGGAGTAGATCGAGCGTTACGAAAAAAATGAGAGAACAATTTATTATTGAAATTAGTTATTTAATTATAAAAGATTAAAGTACTTTTTTTTTTTCCAATAAATACATTGCTTGTGAAAGTCCATAATCCAGTACTACTAGTATAATCTACTAAGAAAAATACTTCAAAATAAAATTTTGGTATTAATATATAACAAAATTATTACAAGGAGAATTGTTAAAACCAAATATTGAAGCAAAATCGTAGAAATTATAGCTCTATATATAGCATGGAAAATTTACAAAGAAGTCAAGCCTCGATGGGTATATATAACATCGATATTAACTAATGACTTACCCGAATGTAAATAAGACCAAAATGTAGTTGAGGGATATTAACTAATGACTTACCCGAATCCATGATCAGCATAATAAGGAAGATTAGAGAGTGTAGTCTCATCCACATCAAATATCCATAAGTTCTTTCCATCATTTGTGAGGTTGAGGCTCTTAGCATAGAGAAAAGCCTCCCTTGCAACCACTTTGGAGTCTTTTCTGTACCGGTGGCCAAGCATGTAGTGTCCTACATACCCTTCACACTCTGCTGGAACAGTCGTCCACCCTCTGATGTTGTTAGTTTCCACACCCAGCCGCCAACTCAGGCACGACACACCGGGAACATGGCTGCCACCGGAACCTGCTTGTGGCCGGAGGAGGTGAATTATCTTGTAGGCTGTAGCTGGGTCATCAGCTTGGGCTCTTGCCAAAATTGTGGCTAGGAAGACGAAGTAGAGTAGTGGCAATATTTTCATGGCATGCATATTTGGTGATGAAAATTTGTTGCTTGGAATTGCCAATTTTGGCTCTTTAAATAGGGTCTACCAAGTTAAATGACCCTAGCTTTTGAGGATTATTACTTGGGTGCCCTAGTTATGGTTTGCCCAATTGTCCTACCATTATAATGAGTCATATTGAGTGGGAGTACTCGATCACTTGAGGTCGATGCACCTGGGTTTTTTTCTTTTTAATTAATTGTTCTCATTGCTTTATGCTAAAGCTTACCTTAATTAGCTAGCTGGATAGACTAATAAATACTTCACATTTTTCACATCCATGTTAAAATATTAACATATTCAATATGTTATTAATATTTCTATGCTTTTTCAAGAATATCAATATATACAAAGCTTGGGTGTGCATGTGTTTTCTTTTGACCAGCTGTAAGAAACAGACACATTTAGAATCAAGCTAGAAAGGTGAAAGCGGCCACACATATACTCCAAAACAACAATGCTAATCAAATATAATATTGTAATCAATTTAAAGATAAAAGGTATTGGCAAGCACAACTACCAATTATAAATCTGAACTGAATAATTTTTCTTTTGGATTCGATTAATATGAAGATTTAAAGACAAGCACTAGCTGTGAATAATATATTCTTTTATATCACTGAAAAATAAGCCCAAAAGAAGCCATCCCTTATTATTGCATTGAACTATGCATGCAGCAAAATATTGGATGCATGAAGCATACGGGTGTTTTTTTGGCCAGGGGAAGCATATGGGTGTTTAAATATTCATTTGTTGACATGATTGCCCAAAAGATCACTTCACAGATATCCCATGACGTGGCTGAGGATTATATATATGATGGTATTTTGATTTTGACATTGTCTTTTCTCGATCTTCCAGCGATCAGTTAAGACACTTCTGTCATACGGAATGAGAGATGTGAAGTGTGTGCAGATATAGAAATACAGAGTTGTCCAAACATAATGCTACGTCGCCAAACATAGCACTATATCTTATTTATTTCTGTTTTCGCATCAGTTCTGAATTTTCTTTCTGCATAAAAGAAAAATCCTATAATAATACCATGTGAATGTCTAACAAAGATTGACCACGTACACTACAATTAGTATTGCACTAGTCGACATTATTTTACCTCAAACCCACGTTTTTTCAATTTATTTTTGGGTACATTAGGGTGAAAATGACCTCTTGACATACTTATCTCGATTCTTCTGACATTAATTTTTAATCCAAAAGGCACTATCCACTTGGTTTTTTAGCTTATTTTTACTAGACACGCTTTTAAAGTTTTAATTTTGGGAATAATGTTACTTCTATTTGAAAACAACACCAAATGTCATATTCGTGTCAATATATTATAACACGAAATTGAGACAAAATTAACCTGAATTAATGGGGTGGAAATTAAGTTCCCCCACGATGTTGAGACCGGGTTTTCATTTAGAGATGTAGGGCAGGCCACCATTTGAGAATTAATTGAGATGGAAGTGCCACTATTTGTTTTCGTTTTAACAAAATATATTGAAATGTGTCAAAAAATATATTTTAAACTTTGGTTATATGTATTGAGAAATTGTTATGTCTTCTAAACTTATGTAATTGGTGTTATAAAAAACTGAGGAAAAAAAAAGAAGCCAAATAATATTTTTGGTCCATGTATTCTTATGAAATATTCACTTTGGTTCTGTTATTTTGATTTTGGTGATTTCATTTTTGTACTTTCAAAACAAAAGAAATTAGATTCAAATTGTTAACTTCAATTGCTGACAAAAGCCCAATGTGATAGCATGTGCTTTGAATGTGAGTGTTATTTTGAACATCTTACTCAGCTTAGATTTCTATGTAAGCTCCTATTCGTTATTAAACACAATTAGTTTTGAAACTCTTTATTTTTCCAAACTAATTGCTTTTAATGGCGGTAGGGGGTTTACATAAGCATCCAAGCATAGTAAGATGTCCTAAATACTACTCAAGTGTGAAGCACGTCGGATTTCCGTCATTTAAACAAAGTTAATGATTGGACTTAATTGCTATAGTATTGAAAGTATATGATTGAAATTACCAAAATTAAAACAACATGGTCCAAGTAATTTAACGAAAGTACAAGGACCAACAACATCATGAAGCCAACAGAAAATTGTAAACATGGTTCATCAGCCCAAAACTAAACGAACCTAACGGTATGGCCCAAAAATAGCAAGGCTCGAAGTTGGCTTTAAACCAGATGAAGCCCAAGCTCAATTGTGGAAGTCCTTTACATCAGAAACCGGTGGCGTATCGCCGCTTGCTGTGTTTATTGTTAAACCCTGAAAATAAAAAAAATAAAAAAATAAAAGTAAAAAGCAAAAACCCTCACATTTCTCTCTCTCTCAATCACTCTCTTCTGCTTCTTCTTCTTCTTCATCACCATGCTCTCTCGTCTCCTTCCCAAACCCTCACATTTTTCTCTCCTCACCCGAATCTCCTCGAAATTCAACTTATTCCCCCAACCCCAACCCCTCTCCCCTCCCAAAATCCCTAATTTCACCACCTTCTCCCCCAAATTCTTCTCCACCGATAATGGCAATGACCAATCCCAATCCGACGTCTGGAAGCTTTCTAGGGAAGCCGATGAGAAGTTCGACCCTTTGTTTGGCGGCGAGAACTCCACTGGAGACGTCTCCGGAGACGCCGATTGGTTGAAAGCGAAAGGCGGCGATGAGTGGGACACGGTGGAGGGGTACAAGCCGTGGAGCTTGGGAGAGGAGGAGAAGAGCGGCGATGGCGGCAGCGGGTTGTTCGATATCGGTGAGGGCGAGACTGCTCAGACTAGTATTAGTGCGGAGAGTGAGATATCGGCCGAGGATGCTAAGAGGCTTGAGAGAGAGGAGAATGAGCTCAATGCTATTCTCAAAGGTAATTTCTTTTTGTTAATTTTTAGGATTCAATCTGATTTGAATACACATTGATGTATATACAGTTTGGAATTTATATGATAAAGAATAGAACAGTCTAGGGGTTAATAGAAACACTTGTATTATACTATTGGCTATTGGGCTGATTTGGTATCAAGCAATTGTACGTTTGCTGCTGAAAGCTTGTTCAGCAGGACTGGATTGAAAACGTGTTGAGAAGTTTGTAAGTTTAAGAAAGCAATATTTTCTGTTTTCTTCTCAGTCCTGATTTTGATTTTGAGACACTACTTGTTGATTAATGGTAGAAGGATTTAAAATTAACAGATATTTGCTAAGGTTAGCTGCAAATATTAATTTATCAGCTAGAATTTGAAAAGGGGAACCTCCATTTTTGTTTTTTGATTTTGTGTGTGTGTTTTAAGTGTATCAATGATGTGCGTTCTTGACTTTTAATGAACAAGTTGAGTGATTCACATTTTTTTCTTACGTTCACCATACAGGTGATTGTTAAATGCTATACTTACTCAGTATGGTTATTGCAGGTCCAAATCGGGCGTTTGGTGACCTTATTGCTGCATCTGGAATCACAGATGAAATGCTTGACACTTTGATTGCATTGAAGGATTTTGATGGTATAGAAGGATTGCCCCCTCTAAGTGAAATAGAAGACATCCGTTATGAGAAAAATACCAGAAAGTCTTCAAGAGCTGAAATAGAGCGCCAGAAACAAGAGGAAGTTGCCAAAGCAAGAGTGAGACAAGTAGATGACAAGGGGAGAGCTTATGGAACAGGAAGAAGGAAATGCAGCATAGCACGTGTCTGGATTCAACCTGGTGATGGTAAATTCCTGATTAATGATAAACAGTTCGATGTCTATTTCCCAATGCTTGATCATCGTGCTGCTCTCCTTCGACCTTTCTCCGAGACAAAGACTTTGGGCCTTTGGGACATCAATTGCACTGTTCAAGGAGGCGGGGTCACTGGTAAGTTTAAGTTTGTAGCTACACTTCTTATGATGATTTATATGTTTTCTTCCATCATATTGAATTTTTTGAGATCCATTTCAACTGTTTTTTCCCTCTTTTATCCTCAAATGCAATTCATTAACTTGATATGCCAACAAACCATAAATGTGTCTCACTACTTTTTACTTACACGGCCACACTCTCATGGAGAACAGTTTTCTGTCCAATTCCATATGTTAATGGACACACTTGCTGCCCACACTTGCTTCTGTACCTATATAGTATATAGGTACAGAAGCTCAAAAATAATCCAGAAGGATACGAATTCAATTGTTGCATGTGTATAAAACAAATATTATGTTCAATTTGCCCTAGAATGGGGATTATGAAATGTTGAAGTCGAACATACCTGCCACATCTGGGGTAGAGAGCAGGAAATTCTTTCCGATATGCACACGCACCATGTTGTTGATTCTGAAATTGTGTATTTTGCATAGGTTGAATAAACAGTCAGGTTTTTGTAATATTCCTTCGGGATAGCCAAGTTTTTTGTATGAAACCTTTGAAGGTAAAGAAACAGCCAAATATGCTGACAGAATTATGAACAAATTAATTGTAATTTATAAACTATTGTGAGGTTGCTTCTTTTTCTATATACTAATTGGATACAAAGATATATACTTTTAATAAAACCTTTTTTGATGGAATATATACTTTTTAAATATGTTTACTGTTTAGTATGTTAATCCATCGCATGACTTTTCCGTTGTCTATTTCATATACGGTCATTTTAAAAGACGTTTTTGCCAGGTCAAGTTGGAGCAATTCAATTAGGAGTTAGCAGAGCCTTGCAAAATTGGGAACCCGACTTGCGTCCTGCACTCAGAGATTGTATTATATTTCCCTCTCCTTTGTCTGATTGTTATTCATGATTTATTGGGAGAAACAGATCTTAACCCTTTCCATAAAATTGTCAATCGGACTTATTCTTTTACATTTTATATAACCATATGTTCCTTCTTGCTAAACCAGTTCATTTGTCTTTGCAGCTGGTTTCTTGACAAGGGACTCACGTGTGGTGGAAAGGAAGAAACCAGGAAAAGCAAAAGCAAGGAAGAGCTTCCAATGGGTCAAGCGTTGATCAACTGTTGTGGGCTTGATGTTCTGCACAACCAGTTTTGTTTGAAACTGCAACTATGATTCACTGCAATAACTTGTTCAGATTCACTCAAATGGCCTTGCACCGCATTTGTAGTGTAGCTTGTAATAGACCATAGAGTGTACTAAAAGAATTTTGTAGATTATGTGATCTGAGAAGCATGCTCAGCATGCTCATTTGAGCAATTCGATTTTGAAGCAAAATATCTATTGGTTTACGATTCTTCCTTGCTTCCACAGCATACGTTTTGTAATACCCTTTTTTTTTTTTTTTTTTTTTTTTTTTTGAACTCTTTTTAANTTTTTGGGCCACATTGTACTGAACTCTTTACAATAACGTAAGAAATTTTGTCTTATTTATTTTTGGCCTGGTAGTTTTATTTTTTGGGCGTGGTCAGCGTGGATGTGTCATTTTGTAGACCGAAATTGGTTGGTAATGAAATATGCATTACACAACTCCAACTAAACAAAATTTGAGACTTTTTATTATTATTATTGAACAAAATTTGAGACTTGAGAATGAGATCATATTATTAAAGGGCGATTATTTTATAAGACAAAATATTTCTCACTTAATATCACTGTGTTTTAGCCTAGTCATGTGGTAGTGGACAACAAATTTATCAACCGCAGACCCCTTCACCGTACAACACTATAAGCAAGTTCTTGAGAAGTCCAAGCAACGGCCACATGCTTGGCTGCAATTGAAAATGGCTCCAAAGAGCAAGAATTAAAAATTGGGTACAACTACAACCTTTGCTGGCTATACATCAAAACACTTCCATCACCTTAAAGGGCTAACAACCCAACCTGTGATTGGACTCTGCCTCCGAACTCTAAACTTCCTATGTGAACCACCTTGCAATCGATCAAGCACTGCATATGTGATCGAATCTGGGGTCAATCCCTGCTGCTTAAGTTTTGCATACAGGTCCACTGCCTCAGTTGTCCTCCCACACCTCTCAAGACAGTCCAGCAAGATGTTGTAGGTCACAATGTTCGGACAGCAGCCTTGAGCAAGCATGTCTTCGAACAACCTGCACGCCATTTCAACTCTATCGGTCTTGCCAAAGCACTCAATGAGAGTGCTGTAGGTGACAACATCTGGGCTAAACCCCTTCTCTTGCATCTCCTTAAACCTCATGTGGGCTTCATCCACATCACCATTCTTACCAAGGCAGTTGATCAAGGAATTGTAAGAGATAATATCGGGTCTACAATCGCTGCTCTCAAGCTGTTCAAATATAGTCACAGCCTCATCCACCATTCCAACCCTACCAAAGCTGGAGATCAGAATATTGTAAGTAAATATGTCTGGTGCAGGACCATCAAGTTTCATCTTCTCATACAGTTCATGAAGATGCGATATCTGCTTCAACCTTCCAAGAGCAGATAACACTGTGTTATACATGATAGTGTCAGTGCTTAGCCCTTTCTCATGAATGCTACTCAGCATGTCAATGGCCTCTGCGGTTTTCCCTGCACTGCACAAACTCTCTAACATGGACATGTACGCATCCCGATCCCCCTTGTCATGGAAGCTCCACATGTTGCAGAAAAGCCGGTGGGCTTCACTGGCATGACCCAATTTACTCAGCGTCCTCACAAGGTAGGCATATATCGACTTAGTCATGTATTTCTTCGACATCTCCACCACCTTGTCAAATCTACAAAGCTGCCCTTGTGAAGCCAGAAGATTCAAAATCACACTGTATGTGAACTCATTGGGCCTGCAATTGTTTTTCACCATTTTCGAGAAGACACGCACTGCCTTCTCAACCATCTTGCTCCTAGCAAGAGCCTGAATCATGGTATTATAAGCAATCAAATTAGGACTACATCCCTTCATTACCATTTCCTGAAACAGAGCCAGAGACTCATCACCTTTACCCATTTTCCCATTCATTCTGATCATGATGGTGTAAGTAAACTCATCAGGCTCGCAATGCTTCCTCTTCATGTCTTCAAATACCTTGTGAGCCTGCTCAACCTGTCAAATTTCTGCTGCATATCAGATAATCAGAACCCACAAACCCATATCCACAAACACAGAAATTCGAATCCCAACACAAAGTTCAAACCTTTTCATCTTTGACCAAAGCATCCAGGAGCATGTTGTAAGCAAAAATGTCCAATTTATAGCCTTTGCGGCGCATTTCAATGTAAGTACCGAAGGCTTTGTCGGAGTGGTGAGAGCGCAAGAAGGCCTGGAGCAAGCACTTGTAGGTGTAGCAGTTCATGTTGAGTTTCCATTTCTTCACCAACCCAATACTCGTTTCCAAGTCGTCGCTGTCGCCGAACAGCCCAATGAGGAGATTGACGGTGGAGATGTTGCCACGTATGTTAAATCTGTCCATGTCGGAAAGGATGGAGCGGGCGAGGTCGAAGCGGGCGGGGGAGGCGGACTTGGAGAAGATGAGGATGAGGCGGTTGCAGGTGAAGGCATCGTGACGGAAATTTGGAGAAAGCGAGCGGCAAAACCGGAAGAATTTTAGGGCGAGGTCGGGGTTGGGGTTTAGGGATTTGAGGATTTCAGAGGCTTCGGCGGGAGTGAGGGAGATGGAGAGGGAGGTGAGGTAGTCGTGAAGGTCGGAGAAGGGGTCTGGTGACGTGGCGGAAGGGGGATGGTTGAGGATGTTGGTGGCTTTGCAGACGAGGTCGCGCCGCGGGAGAGCATAGCCGCGAATGTCGGTGGGGAGCGGCGGCGGGGGGGACACCTCGGCGGAGAGGGAAAGGCCGGTGGGGGAGGTGGAGGTGATTTTGGCGGTGTATTTTGTAGCGTAGTGGCGGCGAGTGGGATCCACGGCGGTGGCTGGGTGAGTGGTTTTGGTGAAGAGTAGTTTCGGGTGGGTGCGGCGTCTCATGGTGGTGGTTACTGTCAGTTCGGTGAGGGAGAGGACTGATTCGCTTTAGACTTGTTGAAGACTGAAGTAATGTTTGCTGCTGGCTCGTGCAAACGACACGTCGTTTTCCTGATCAATACACGACACATCGTTATGAGCGAGGTTTTTGCTTGGGAATTTGGGCTTGGTTTTGTGCATGAGCTAACATGCAAAGTTGGTCTTGTTTGAAGTTAATTCCAAATTTTTTATTGATGTTATGAACTTGTGATGTGGATCACTTGAAAGTTTTAACAATTGTCCATGATTTTGAAAGATTCATAAAATTTGTAATTCAAAATTGCTTGTTTAAGCTTTTGAGATTAGTCAGAGAGAGTAATAGTTAGATTTCTTTCCATGTAACCAAAAACAAATATTTTATTTATTCAAATCTGACCCCTGTGAGTCTCACTTTTTTTTTTTTTCTGTTAACTGTGAGCTTCATTTATTTGTAAAAAGAAACTTGCATTGAATCATCATTTGGGGATTGAATTTGATCAGTATTACTGTAGAATTGAATTCTGGTACTCATGCTCAGGACAAACTTCTACACCATGAAAGGTTGAAAAGAATTTTAAACAGTAATAACATAGCAATAGCAATGATGCCTCTCTCTCGGAGAAAATAAAATAAACTTGCCAAAATGAATTCTTATATGTAATGTGGGTGAAATTTGCCTTCAAAATTTATTTGAACGATGCCGACAAGTCGCATAGCGCTTGGAAGTTGCAAGTAGCCATGTGATTCAAAAAGTTACAGGAAGAAGCGAGCTTGACATGCAGAATCACTATCATTTGGCATTGAACATACGAGTAATTGATTCGTAACTCGGGACTTTCACAACTGCCACAAATCAAGGAACAATTTTTCAATATCCAATCAATGCTAGTAATATGACAACCAGATGAGTCTAAGAAACTAGAGATTACCATTGCCATATGATGCCATTGTTAAAGGTGAAGAAATAATCTCCTGTGCGATTTTAGTAATATCTTCCAATGTCACTTCTTCTACTGTCTTTAAGAAATGCCCCACAGGTTTCCTGAAAAAAAATAATAAACAACATATATCTTAGCATATCACAACTCACAAGAAATGTTGTGGTACAAAATAATATCAAACACCAGGATGATATACATTAATAAAAAAAGGAAAGTAAAGATATTTGAGGTAGAGGACCCATGGAAATAGGGAAAAAGGTTCCATCTAGCAGTAATTGCATACCTCTTCCCATATGTCAAAACCTGCCTGCCTATATCCTCCGATGCAATCATCTGCAAAATAGGAATGAAATATAACCAAACCTCAAACAAAAAACATTAAAATAAAAAACAAACTAGTGTGTCAGAGATCCATAATTAACTGAAGAAGATGAAAGAGAACCACTAAAACAAGGAATAAGCTTCTGTATTTGTGTCTATGTGTTTGTCTGTGGTTTTGTGTGTGTGTGTGTGTGTGTGTGTGTGTGTGTGTGTGTGTGTGTGAGAGAGAGAGAGAGAAGGCATACTCTAGATTCTAGATTCATTAAAACCGCAGCCTTTGTGGACTCTTTAGCACGTTTAAGCTGTACATCCGTAACTGCCAGCAAGGAAAAAATTAAGGCAGCAAAGAGAAACTTGTGTCAGAAATCTCTCGAGAACAAGAAGAAAATGAAGAAATATGCAGAACAAACCTTGTCCAGGTGTTGCAACTGCCTGTAATTCTTCTACTGCTAAATGAACTGCTGTTTCCGCAAAGTCAGCACCCTACATTCAAAAACAGCAACAAAAGATAAACATTTCTAAATAATAAGATTGATACTTTAAATTCAACCGGTGTTATAAAATTCAAAGGCCCTCAACCCATTTTGCAGAGCCTCAGGTTACATATCAAACAGCATTGTCAAGCCAATTGAGAATTTTAGGCATATTACATATAAAAACACCACACTGATACATGTGTTGTTGAATTGTATAGCACATCAGGGGGTGGCTCCATTGCCAACAGATTTCAATGGAAGTGGCTCCATTGCCGAACTCCCAATCACATGACAAACAGCATGCAGCATTCCAATATCAAATATCAATGGCCAGAATTGAAATTAAGATAAATAATCAGATGGATGTCAAATTGATAGCCATATTACGATTATCTTCTCTGACTAACATTTGATATTAAAATACTGTGCTATTCATACACAGCCCCACATGCACAGACCCTACCCCGAAAATATATCCAACAAAATGAAAGCTACATTAATCACAAAGATTGAGAACTCAAGGGTGAGCCTTACAGCACAAGCATAAATACCAAACAACCCAGAATCATTGAAGATGCTGTTGAATGCAGAAAAGGATTGAATCTCTTGATGCTCATTCAAGACGCGGAGATCTGGTCATATGACAGTAATGATCAGCAAATAAAAATGTAAAAAAACTGGTCCAAATAAACAATAATATAACACTAGTCTTCTCTCTCTCTGTTTAGTGCTCTTTTTTAAGGGATGCCAGAAAAACAAGTAATAAAAGAGCTAAATGAAAAGAAAGTCAATTCCAAAGGATAAAAATATCACATGTAAAAAGAGGTTAAAAAAAGCCATAATTAAAATAATCTAATGGTCTAGCTAATCAGCAATAAACTATAAAGCTAGGTAAAACTTACATAGCCTTGAGTGCATCCCCTTTCCAGGGCCCCCAGCAGAGAACGAACCACCTCCACCCATAAGCAACTGCAAAATACAGAACTGTTATCAACACACATCTAATATATCAATATGAAAGTAGCACACTAGATGATTCTACAGCTTTTTCTAAGAAAATAAATGACTGGAAATGGAAGAAATTTCTTAAGAATAAATGATTTGAAATGCATGAAATTTCTCAAAACATTCCAAGAATAAAAGTGGAACCTGAAGAACAGTCAAAAGGATAGCTTGCTTCTCTTCACGCCAGCCACCAGGAGCTTCAAAAGCAAGAGCAACATGTGCTTCCTGCGCTCACAAGAAGTAAAGCAGATAAGCACGTTAGCAACAAAATTAAATAAATTATGAGAAAGTTTTTAATAAATTTGAGTAATCAGACAATGAAGACCATAGATAGAAAAGGAAAACCAGCTCTTAAATGAACAGTAATACATACCCAGCAATCAGCTTGACGACGAAACTCTCCTCCAACATATTGAGAGCTTGGTTCGCCAGAGTGGTGCAGACTCGGTAGGTCAGAGAGAAGTGGTTTGGCAAGAGATAGAATCTCCTCATGTTCAACCCCAGATGCTGCAAGAACTATCCGAGGAGCAATATAATTCTCCTGAAAGTCCCACATCAAACACCATTCACACAGCACATGAATAAGATATAAGGATAAAAGTAATGTTAAAGAAAGGTAAACAACAAAAAAAAAAGTATTACTTGAATATAGAATAATTAATAGTATGGGCAGTGTGCACAAGTATGTTTAGGATAAGATATAGTTGACTTGAGTATGTAGTATATTAGTTTATCTTACAGCAACAAATTCCTCCAAGATGCGGCCATTCAGTTGGTTCAGTGCTGCTTCAGAAGCTAAAAGAGGATTTGCCAATGCACCAGAATAACCAGCAGAATGAACCGCCTCCAGGAGTAAGCCCTGAGGATTGTTATGGATTTCTGAAATCTCTGCCCGCACCTTTTGCAGCTGTATAAACATAAAGTCAACTGAAATAAGAACATATATCAAGGTAAACAATTAGATAAACTGATGACGAATTGCAATGTATGAAGACCAACACTACAGAATTGTTTTGAATGCATTTGTGGACATAGGAAACATATGGAGACAATTTTTAAAAAAATTAATAAAGAACTCCAATTTCAAAGAACACACTAGAGTTATTCCTCTGTACCTTATCCTAAATCTCATCAAACTTATCCCCTTCAAGTGTCCAACTAATAATTGGCAGAGGTACCACCCCAAATTCCTCCCCTCTTACCAAACAATAGCACAATTTAAATCAAATTTGAGTAGAAAACAGTATCTTTGTCCAAACAATCCTAAAATGATGTACATTAAAATTAAGATAATATTATTTTTTAAAAGAAAATTAAGATAAAAAAAATCACCCCAAACTCCTCCTCTCTTGCCAAACAATAGAAAAATATTAATCAAACTTGACTACGAAAGTAGATAAATGCAACAGAAACTTTTTGCAAACAATCCTAAAAGGATGTATATTAAAATTGATGTAATATTGACAAAAGAACTGTTACCTCTTCACCGACTTCCCAATCCAAGAAGGCAGGATTCCTCACAGAATCAACAAGCAGTTCCACCATCTGAGGAACATAGGTCTTGAGAGCATCAAATGTGTATCCCATTTGCTCTCTAGAGGCAGTGGCTCCTATGTGACCACCAATTGCTTCCACTTCCCTCACAATGCGTAAGTGGCTCCGATTGGTTGTACTCTTAAAAGCCAACCGTTCAAGCAAGTGTGAAGCCCCACTGGTCAAAGGTGTCTCGTATATGGAACCGGAATCAACATATAATCCAATGGAGGCTGCAGGATTCTGATTGACCAGCCAACCAACCAAATCACGATTGAAACAAAAAACCAAATCAATGGACAAAACTGAACAGTAGAAGAAGGGGGGGAGTACGTTAAAACAAACATCAAGTTACACTGTATGGCTCTTACATACCGGTGATGTTTCTGAAGCTATTTTGACACCATTATCAAGCCTTGTAATCTTAGTCTCGCCTGGTTCGACGTAATCCGGAAGTGGAGGAGGGAGGTTAACACCTCGAAGTTGGGTTTCCAAGGGAGGAAGAGCACTGGAGCTTTCCCCAGTCAGCCAGCTAAAGATACCCCCTGAGGCCGGCTTTGTAGCAACTGCACTTGATGTTGCAAACCTGGTAGCCCCCACATTTCCCACACGGCCCTACGGAGACAGTGAATAGGTACATCATTGAACAGTCAATGTCAACATGTAAATAATCAGGAACAAAAATAATGTATATACTAACTTCCCTAAATTGCAATGTGATAAAATCATATTTATTCAGTAAACCAATTATAAGATCTCTACCAATCAAGTTTAAATAGACGACCACATCCTATGCCCAAAACAACCCAAATAAAAGAAACCGATCTCTTTAAATTTTCAAAAGGCAATACATAAGTATATTCATTGAGCTTATAAGCATATTTGAGACTCAACTGAACAGGACAGAAAAAGAGGAACAGAAAACACATAACCGTACAGCTACATTGAACCAAGGCTGAATTTGGTTGAGTTAAATTTCTCATCTTTTTAACAGGAAAAAGAAGTACATATAAAAAAATGAATAATAAAAGACCATAAATTGATTTCCAAGCTATTCCAATTACCGAGCAAGCAAAAACAGGGTGAATAAAACATTAAAAATCATTCCTTTAACCGAAGCTAAGAGAAATCTAATAAGAGTTAAACGCTATAAATCCTTATTAACAAATAAAATCATATATACCAAATTGTTTTACAAATATAAACAAAAACACATCAAAAGAAAACCCAGATAAGTTAGAAACAGATCTTCCGACCACAAATTCAAAATGCAACATGATTCACAATTTCTACGAAACAGAACAGAAAGTGGGATCCATTTGAATACTGACCTTAAGAGCCCTAAGTCGTGAGGCTGCAGTTTTGTACATGGTGCTGGAGCTTAGATTGAGTGAAGAAGCTCTAGAAACCTATTAGGGATTGCAGTCTCTGCTAATTTGAGGTTTCCAGTTCTGAGTTTGTTGAGAGAACAACAGTTAGTTGAAATAAAAGAGAGACTTGGGCCCTCCACAGTGAAGAATGCCCACAGTATGTATTGGGCTTGACCCACAAGTACAGTGAAGAGTTTTGGTTACTGGGCTTTTCAAAGCCCAAGCGAATGTATCTGATAGTTTAGTTGTGGTGGTTGTTTTGGGTCTAGACTCAAGCCATCTCTTTTGAGTTTACCCATTAGAGCCTTCCAATTTTTTGTGATATCCAATAATTTTGATCTAACTTTTATCGTGAAAGTTAATAACCATTTGATCCAGAAGATAACACCCATTCTCTTTGTTATAGAGTGGTCCACAACTTTTTTTTTTCAAAAGTTGCACGGTTGAGGATGAAAGCAGATCCCTTACTAGTTTTTTGGTACCCCATTGGTACTATGCATGATCTTAATTATTAAACCATGAGTAGAAAGAGAAAGATTAAATAGAGAAATCATAATTCAATGGCTAAAATTTTTGCCTAGTGCCAGATAGGTACTAAAAAACAGGAAAGGAATCTACTCTCGTTGAGGACGTAGGTTGAGAAAGGGTCTAGATGAGACTGTAATATAGATCTTCTCATTCCAAAAGTTCCAAAAGTTGCATAAGTTAATACTTAATGCCTATTACCTTCTCATTCTTACAAGGATGAATTACAAATAAGTTAATAAATCAATAAAACTTTTCACAAATATATATTAATCAATGTATTTTTTCATAATTTTATTCTAGTTACTATTAACCAAACTAAAAAAGATAAATTACAATAAATTAATAAATATACAATAATATTCAAATTTAAATTTGTATAATGGCGCAAAACTCGAGACTTAAACCCTAAGCCATATGCTTCATAACTCTAAATTCTAAACCCTAAATTCCATTTTTAAACCTTAAACGTCATTTATATACTCTAAACTAAATCAAGGGTAATGTCACAATTGTACGCTCATAACTAATGAAAGAAATAAATGGGCAAATTGGTATTTTCCAATGCACCAAAATACATGACATCATCAAATAGATTGGACTTAGTGACTAAAGTGGAATATAATTTCAAAACTCATTGAATTTTATGAAAAAATTAATCTTTATGTAATATTGAAATGTTTTATTAATTTAAATATAAATTACTATTCTTACAACTTGATATAATGATATAATCCAATAATATTACCCCACAATATCATATTTTTATGTTTTTGGTCATCATGATTTGGGTCGGTTTTTAATTTAGTCCATGTGTTTCAAAACATATTAATTAGATCCTCAGAGTTTATTTTCGTTTGCAATCAAAATTAAATTTGTAAAACCCTCAAATTTTTTTAAGAAGAAATTACCAATTTGGTCAACTTTTTGTTTCCTTTGTCTTAGTTTGGTCTACAAATTATTTTTGTTCGCTAATATGATTCACAAACTTTCTAACGTTTGTCAATTTTGTCAATTTCGTCAAAATATCATAGACAAATGTTAAGTGGTCGGACAAAATGGTTTATTATGTCCCTTGTGTTTTGATTTTTCTTCTCAATTTTGGCCAAACTTTTTAACCTATTAAATTTTTACTGAATTCATCAATCTTATACTAGTTTTGAAACTATGAACATAAAAAGCATTTAAAACAAAACTAAGAACTCGAGATAAATTATCATAATGTAGTCTATTCGAAACTCTTAAAAAATAGGGTACTTTGTGATCATTTATCTTAAGTTTTATATCTCCGTTTTAAATGACTTTTATATGGTTGGAAAGAGAAAATTCATAACTTCAAAACTAGTATAAGATTAATTATTTGGTATATATTTAATAGGTTAAAAATTAGATTAAAATTAAGAAGAAAACTCGAAAACATGATACAAAATGAATCATTTTGCTCTTCCATTTAATGTATTTTATGATATTTTGACAGAATAGATCAAAATGGTAAATGTTAAAAAGTTTTGGATCATAATAGCGAAAAAAGAAATTATAGACCAATTCAAGACAAAGTGAACCAAATTGGTATGTTCTTTTTAATGATGGGGCAGCTCAAAACGTAATGTGAAATGACCAAAATATTCATACTCATGTCAATTTACAGCCATCACGTCATCTCCACATCATTAACCAACCAAAATAATTGAGAAATGTTACGAATTTGGCATTGATTACAAACTAAAGTATACTGCGATTGGTTGAAATTTTGTACAAGGAGTTAAAAGTGGAACATTACACAACAAAGACCAAAAGTGTGGTTTGACCTTTTGTAATATTTACATTAACCTTTGCTTTTTGGTTAGTAAAAGTAATCAGAGAATAAATGTTTGGTTGCTTGTTTAAAAATTGTTGTTAAAAGAAAAAAATGACGCCTAATAATATAAATACATAATGGGGACTATATGAAGATTGATGAGGGCTTAAATATTGTTTGATATCCATGCAAAAAAAAGTAATTTTATAGCTTCTGAAAAGATGAATCATTTTTGTATAATAGTTTCATTTTAGGTATATAATTAATGTGACTCATAAATATGGTGGTTTTCATTTTGAGCTATTTGATGATGAAGCTCGCATATGTTTCTATATATATGACATAGAGCTATAGAAATGTTTCACCTTAATTAAAGAGGTGAGGTAGTTGTTTGGTTTGCTAGTCTAGTGACAAAAGCAGAAGAAACATAGACAGAATGACTATAACAGTGAGCATTCTCTCCAACACTGGCTTACCAATCTGGATGCATGGATGGCTCAACCATTAGATCGACATTCAACAAAGACAGCTCTCTTTTATTGTTGAATTATTCTTTGTAGCAACATTCATATAAATAAGATCCTTCTAAGCTTATGATCAACATGCACTTTAGAATTGTCAAATGTATATACTTTGGCACTTGGAAAATGGCAACAAACATGACACATTGTTCAATGTTCTTGCCATTGATTTGACCCACAAATTAGAAATAAATTGTTGAAAATATTCATGGCATGGAAGATGTTTGTGTTTGAAAATTGAACTAATTGGAACGTATTAAAGGATTTGAAATCGATCCATTCATGACCCATGTAGAAATATAATACTTATGTTTTTTTTAAGGGTAATATTTGCCAAACAGTTTGTCAAAATAAGGTAAATTTGTTATAATTCAAATAATAATTAACTTAGTTAATTATTAGTCTAAGTTTATATTTTAAATATTTTATATTATTAAACTATATTGATAAAAGAATATTTTGCAAAGATACTATTCTCTTTTGGATATAAAAGTGACATGTGTACGCATAATAAACAGTAGGAATCAAACTATACCCATATATTCTTATGAATTGGAGAAGTTGTCTATAAAATAAGAAAACATCAAAGAAATGTCTAATTGCTTGTACAGTTGATTGGATTGGAACTTTTTTTTTTTTTTTTTTCCTATTTCTCTATTACGTTTCTATGTTGACCTTTGCCAATGCCATGCGGAGTCCAACAACGTCATGCACCAAATAATTATTTTTTGTTTACTTAAAAACTTTAAATTATTTGATGAAACTCTATTATATGTGATTGTATAATCAATCTTATATAATATTCTTCAATTATATACATATTATTAAGCAAAGAAAAAAAATCAATCAATTTAAAAGACTGGCCATGCGGCTCCAGCGTGGAACATGAGCCCCAAAGAAGTCACAAGCGCATGCCTCCGGATGTCAGCCTTTACCAGCATGAACTATGAAGGCAGCAAATTAAAGTGTTTATATTTATAATGCATGGCCCAATATTTAAATTATGTATTGAAGGCACAGCATGCAGCTGCAACCATATGCAATTATGCAAACATGTAACATGCTGTCATGCTCAGTTGAGAATAATAATATACAATATTGTGCTAAATATATATATATATATGCAATTTAATTTAAATTTCAATATATGTTCATCAATCATCACTTCATCTCATTACAAGTGGTATTATACAGTGTGGGACAAGAATCGGTCAACTGATTTCGCACTATTATATTGGTGGGATTTTCTCCTCCAGTAAAGGTGGCACTTAGTGCCTGCCTTTCGATTCATCCACAGCTTTTACAAAATCGGCCTGTTTTTAATAGTTACATTGAAGGGACTTCATGTTTGACGTATTTTAATATGAAAAATGCTTGGGTTCTCAAGTCCATCAAAAGTCATAATTTCGTCGTGCCGGTTCAAAATCAGAACCGTTCAATTTTTAGATTATCTAATAAAGATCATCTCTACAAAAAATCAACTCAATCGGAAATCGTTTGGTTGTACAATTGCTAACGAATAAATATAAGATCATAGTTAAAAGACCAAACCATGTATCTATTCGTTAACAGTTATACAATCAAACGATTTTCGATTGAGTTGATTTTTTCTAGAAATGATCTTTATTAGGTGATCTAAAAATTGAATGGTTTTGATCTTGAGCCGGCATGACGGAATTATGATTTTTGGCGGGCTTGAGGACAAAGTTGGTCCTCAAGCTTGAGGACCCAAGCATTGTCCTTTTAATATTTAAGTCATCACATAAATTATTTTTACTATTCGAATTTACCTCAAAAACTTTAAAAACACATTTGAAGACCTTTTCTTTTATAAACTATATACATGTAACTGTGTAAGTGATCACTTAAATTCAAAAGCAAGTGAGAAACATTAATTGCATTAGCTCATTAAGGTAATGAATTATTTTAATGTCAATGATCTTGTCAAATCTAACTATTAAATACGTTGTCCTCAATTTAAATCTCTTAAATAAACACTTCTAATATGCATGGACAGAAACCTTGAACCCCGCCGAGACTTGAATCCCTTAATTGAAATTTCAGCCCTCACATTTCATTTATTAAAACTCATATGTATGCTGTTCTAAATTTGTTGTCAGATAAATTGATCCAACTTTTTAATTAGAATTTTTATTTTTTTTATAGAGAGAGGAGAGAATTTGAATCTGAATATATAAAAAGAGTTTTTATCATTGACTAATTCGATCAATCACAAATCACAAATAAAATAATTAAATTTCATTTTACTAATCGAGTTTCACGTATTTCTTCGTAGAATAGATGTGACCTTATTAAAATAGATACAAAAAAAAAATATTAGTATTTATGTTTGACCCCTTACTATTTTACTTTGCGTTTTGATATAAAATAGCGAATAAAGAAATATTTTTCGGACAAATATTGAAAAAACATGTCATTCATGTTCAACCCCTAAATTGGGTAAGTGAAAAAGAAAGCTTCTTTTATTTTATAAGAAAAATGTTAAGTTATTGTAAGTAATGCACTCCCAATTACGGAATTACCCACCAAGCCAATCCAGTACTTCCCCATCACTAACCTCTCTTCAGCAACATTAAAAAACAAAACAAAAAACAAAAAAACAAAGAAACAAAAAATAGAAAATAAGACTGGGGACCATCAATTAATGAATGGAATAATATTATAGTATTTTGTAGTCAACACGTAGCGGCGGCTGACTGATCGATGATGATCAACGGCTACAAATAGGCGTGCCGTCTGTTTAACATGGTTTCTCAGTTGTGCACTTGTACTACTACAAATCCACTACTCTCATCTCATCAACTCTCATAAACCCGAATGGCCAGCTCCGCTTCCACTTCTTCCAACCCGAGGTTCCGCTGCTTCGACCCCACCAACTCTTACGCTGCGACGCCGGATCACCCGCACTATTTTCCCGCCTTTTCCAATAATAATAGTACTCCCAGAGTCAACAGTAGGGACAATATGGTAATCTCCGCCAACTCCGAGCCCAAAATCGTCACCGGCGACGCTGGCTACGTCCTTGAAGACGTTCCTCACTTTGCTGATTACATCCCTGATCTCCCTGTACGCGAATCTCTCCTAATAATCTCTTGNTTCGATTTCGCCCCTCCAAAAAAACGAAATTATCGGCGAAATTTCGGCGATAATTTTGATATTACACTCGTTGGTTGTGATACAACTCTTGCCTTTCTCAAGGGATTTTTCCTTTTGGATGACCCTTCTCCATTGTTTTGGGTTTGTCTCATGACCTAAATGAAACACCAAAAAAAAAAAAAAAACAACCAAAACCAAATTCTAAAGTGTTAACAGGACAACATGAAAGTGCAATGTATAAAGAATTGACAACTACTCACTGGTAGTTTTGTGGGCATGCTAGAAGGACCTGCTTTATCTGTGTTGGTCCGTGGTCTCCTAGCAACTTGAATGTACATATGAAAAATTAAAATCCACAGCCCAAAACAAGCCCACATATACACATGAACATATGACTTAGGCATTCTTTACCTGATTTTTGCTCTGAGTCCCACCATTTGCTTTACAAGTCCTTAAATTATGCCCAGTCTCTCCACATTTACCACACATAGTGCTAAAATTAAACTTCTGCAGCTTGTGTTCTTGGCCTGGCTTTTTTGGGGCTTTCATTTGGTGCCCTAACCCTTGACTTTTTAGGTTTTCCTGGCTGCTTGTGGTAAAATGGTGGCAAAATTTTTTCCAGTCTTTTTCCACTAATCACTACTGAGCATTCACTCAATCAAATCTATGTAGCTTCTTATGTAAGCATCTTTCATATAATAGTTGTCCACATACTGGATGGGATCCCCATTGAAGTAGCTTAAAGCTTAACAAGATGTATACATGGTAGCCACTTAGATCCTAAATTCTTAATACATTTTTATATAAAAATAATATATAAAANAAAAAAAAAAAAACCCTAAAAGGCCTAAACCCTAATATCCTATATTATATCTTAAAGAATATAGAATATATTATATGGTATATAGGGTTTGGTGTATAGATTATAAGTAATAAAGAATATACTAATTTCATAAATTCATTATATTAAGTTTATTTAATAGAATTTGCCTCCAGTGCGCATTATATTCACCTTATATCACATTAAACCTAAAATATAGTTTGGTTCCTTCAATATTTTTTATAAATGTAGTAGATAATATGTTACATAAGCATAAGCTAAAGTTTCATTCAAAATTTTTATTGTTTGATAGCAATTTCCTTCATTTTTGTCAAAACCCTAGTGAAATTGAAAATTTGTTGAAATTTCCAACGAAATCAAAATTACACTCACTATATTAATATATGATTACTATAGATATTGCTAACATTATTCGCATTTTATAAAGCCTAATTTTGTTCCAAAAGGTTGTAACTTTGTGGCTCATGGATTGATAGGGCATGCTCTTAATTTCCTTGTCTGAGTCTATGTTTTGGTTAGAAGAAGGCCCCTCTTGATTGAATTCTTTTTTTTTTCATCTCCTGTTTGGAAAAAAGATGGAGCATATTCTTGAGTACAAACAGAAAAAAAAAAAAAATTGTAGTGCAAAAAAAAAAAAANTGCAAAAAAAAAAAAAAATTTCCATACGGAAAGATTGAAAGAGACATTGTGATATGTAAAACTTGGTATATTTGTTAAGTCTGTAATAGCTAGCTTGAATCTAATACATTTGGGAATAGAAAGAAAGGTTGTGCTGTGATAAGTAGAAATTGATATATTTGTTGAGTCTTCAATAACCAGCTTAAATCTAATACATTTGGGAATGTATCATTATCCAGCTTGAATTTAATAACCAGCTTCAATCCTCTGAAGTTTCCCTCCTCAATTTCTCATTAGACAATAGTCGATTTCCTCATCTTTCTTAAGCTTCTGACCATGGCACAAGAAAAAGAAAAAAAAAAGTTAACTATAACTTATAGAAGGGAGTCATAAGAAAGTGATAAGTACAAGACTACAAGTACATATGCAATTAAAGAGAAGTACAAGTAAATATGTGATCAACTACTCTTTCCATGGCCACATATCATGCAACTTCTCTGAAAACTTTCTTTTACTCAAGAATACTATGCATAAAATCTAAAAAGCAACAAATCTAGATTACAAAACCAACATACACAATTTAGGAATTAACTTATAGAGTACAGGTAATTGAGTGGAAATAGTCTTGTTACAACATTTTTTTATTAGTTCAATACAAGATCTAAACTGAAATAGCCTTGAACTACAAATGTAAAACAACAACCTCTCATTCCTGTTTCATGCTAGCTAGCCACATTAGAAGTTGCAGCCTTCAATCAGAATGGCCCATATAAACCAATCATATAAAGAAAGAAAAGAAAAACAAAACAAAATCTCCCTCATTACACCAAAATATCATATACTAAATTTTTAAAAAATGACACATAGTTAAGCTCCCTTTGTTAAAAAATGGTGGATATATATATACGTTTGGATACAGGACCAACCCAACACTATTAGAAAACTAACCAACCACCACAGTTAAATTTGCCATTGCCATAGGCCCATGGCTTTTTCTACATAATATGCCACTGCAATAGATATATATATATATATATATATATGTTTGGATACAGGACCAACCCAACACTATTAGAAAACCAACCAACCACCACAGTTAAATTTGCCATTGCCATATCCCATGGCTTTTTCTACATAATATGCCACTGCAATACTAATTTAGTGACTGAGATCTTGCATGCCACAGAAGAGGAGTGGCACTCACAATATTTGCTATACACACTATGGCAATATATTTTCAATCTCATAAAAATTAAGATATATTTACACCATATATGCCTCTTCCATGATATTTAATGTATTTAAATATATAAACTAATGTCATGATTACTTTTTTTCATTGAAGCCACAGTCAAGTTTTTGTAGTATTTTTTTTTCTTCAAATAAAGTACTTATATCATATTTTTTAAAACAATTTACTTAAAAACCCACTATTATAATGTATTTTATTTTATATTTTATATAACTCACTGTCATGATTTGACAAGTTTAACAATTTAATATTGTTTAATAATATAACAACAAGCAAACTCTTTAATGTACATATGCCAAACTTATTGCCTGTGGCTAAAACCCAGGATTTGAAATTCACTCTTGAACAAAAACATTAAATTGGGAGGCACGAAAGATTAAGATGATTTAAGACAAAATGCTGCGTTTTGTTTAGGGGAAATATATAACAAACACAAGAGATCAAACCTCAAATGAAATATACAAGGAAAAATAGATGGAGTTCAATGCTTTTGTCTCTTTAGAGTGTTGTCGGTGGGAGTGCGTTGGTCTAGGTGTAGTAAGTGAGTATCATCTCCATCAAACCAAGTTTGTTTCGAAGAGCTCCTCTTGTCGTTCTTTGTTTTCTGATTTTTATTTTTTGTATTTTTCAATGGACATGGTTTGCAATAAATGGGTCTTATATACTACTAGTTTCTCTCAATTGGCTGATAACCTAAATCACATAAGTGAGATTAAAATTTGTTGGCTTATTGCATATCTGATAAAGTGTATTTTTTTAGATGTGGGTATCTGTTAGTTACTTGATCTTGCATATATGTTAACATACAAACCTAAATCACATAAGTGAGATTAAAATTTGTTGGCTTATTGTATATCTAATAAAGTGTATTTTTTTAGATGTGGGTATCGGTTAGTTACTTGATCTTGCATATATGTTAACATACAGTTAGGGTGTTTGATGAAATGCCTCTTCCAAAAACATGTTTTAGAAGAAAAATTATTTTATGAAGTATATGTGCACTCCTTATACCCAGTTATGCCATGGAAACAAAAAATAAAAAGAGTGAAGAATGAATTTTGCAATTAGCCTTAGCATGTGGTCCTTTGGATGTGCCATTAGAATTTTTTAATTGAGCATGATGATTTCTAAATAGGTATTCATCTTTTTAATCATCATAGGTATGTATTTGTATTGTTATGTATTAATTATTAACTACTTTTTTTAAGCATCTAGGCAATATGCATCATTTTTGTGTGCCTACATTTGGAGAGTTGTTCACTTCACTTGGGAAGACGATGAAACCCAGCCACCTTTGGTTGGGGATTTGTTGTCTGATTGCTATAATGAGATGCTGATGAACTGTTTTGGGAGTCCATTTGAGCCTGAAATGGAGGTTAATGACACGGTAGAACTAATTTCTAGTTTGCTTAGAACCAATTTCTAGAACCAATTTCTGCATGTTGAATGAACAAATGCCTTTTGGAATGGATATATGCTCTTGATTATATGGGTGTAATATGGATTTGATACTAACAAATATTGTCTGGAATGGATATTGGCTTTTCTTTTGGATGGATCTCATATGGATTTGATGCCATGATAACTTATTAAGTGAAAATAGTGTTGTACTAATTGGGGAATGAAGCACACATTGACTGCGGTGATTATTATAGCAATTAAATAGATTTGTCTACTATATATAATAATATGAGTTGCATATATATTTCATTTTTCAAAGGTAATGGTTTACGAAAGGCTTTTATGAAATTGTCAAACTCACCTCAAACAAGACCACGGTAGAATATATGTTCAATCAAAATTGTGGTTTGTATCCTAATAGCTGAAAGTGGGTCACACGTGGAAAATTTTGAAAAAGGGAACCCAAATTGCCACGGACCAGGTAGGGTGTAACTAAAAGCAATTCAAATATGAATGAGAAGATTGACAACTTGTGCATTAAATGCTTAAGTTTCCTTATATTTCAATAATCAATGTTGGAAGAAATATAAAAATAGAAAATTAGAATTGGTGAAAAAAGTAGAAAAACTTGTCACTGGCACATTATATAGTGGGTTTTTTAAATTTGCTACCCCAACAAAGGCCACTGTTGCGATATGTGTGGCATGACAGTGGTTTTTCTTTAACAGCCATAGGATCCCAGTGGCGATTTACTAAAAAGTGCCACTCCTTTCACAGTGACACAAAGCCAGTTTTCTGGTAGTGCAAATTTCGGTGGAATACTAAAATTTTTTATTCTTGATTCTAAAAATTTGGTTGGACCATGACCATTGTACATTGCAATTTTAAACCCAAAAAAAATAAAATTACACAGAGAGCACAGAACCATGACCAGAATTGCATTGTTGGTAAATATTTCCATTTATTCCAAACAAACAAGTTAACTATTTCATTGTATCACATTATCATTGCCCAAAGAAAAACAGACTATTTCAAACCCATAATCTTCCAATTAAAACTCTAACCTTTCAGATTAATTAAACCAAAAAAGACTTTACCTAGAGATATGAGCATGTTACGGATGGTCTGAGAGACCATGGCGGTGTCTAAGGGAATTTTTGTTTTATCAACGATTGTAGTTCATGAAATTTAAACTTAAGATCTCTTCTCGACAAAAGAAAGACAGTGTGTCATCCAGCCACTAGATTAAATAATTATTGGCACACTAATTAAGTTGAGTGGTGGCAGTACACCATGCAATTAAGTTGCTAATCAAAATTTCCCATTCCACAAATATATACACAAACATGCATATGTTCCCATTCCACAAGGAACTTGTGTCATGCATGCATCACATGTTGCATGTTCCCATTGATTATTGATTACTTTTCTCAAACTTATGATTTTTTTTTCTAGTTTGAATTGAAGATAAGTTCAGAAAACGATAACTTCACAAAATTCAGTATCATTGGTGCATGTGGGAAAGCACGTGCAAAATGCATTTATTTCATTACTCAAATTACTGAACTAGAAAGGGAATCGTTTTCTTTTTGGTTGAAAATCATACATCATATTCACAGTATGGACCATTTGATATTTACTTCAAAGAGTAGGTTGGCATCATGCATATACATATATATATATATATATATA
>QANT01007634.1:0-12024 GCA_003254885.1 Purshia tridentata
TGGGTTCGGTGGAGAGAGGGAGAGAGGCGATGTGGAGAGAGAGGGAGACCAGTACGGTGGAGAGAGAGAGGGGTGGTGGAGAGAGAGAGAGAGAGCGAGATTTGCAGACGAGCGGCGGCGCTACAGGAAGGAGAGGAGAGATTCGCGAGGAAGAAGAAAGAAGAAGGGCTAGGGATCAGTTTTAATTGTTAAACTTTGGGCGAAGAACACATTTCGTGGCCCAAGATTTAAAGACCGTCGCCTATATTAATGGCGAATTTTGGGCAACAAATAATGGTCTGTCATCTCCCTAAACAGTCTGGATGAGTAAGTGGCGTTGGCATTGCAATAGTGGAAACATTTTGTTGTTGTTGTCGCATGTTCTTTTTTTTCTTTAGTTGTAGTCATTAGATATATTTTCTAATAAAAATGTAGATCCAACTCATTCTAGACGTTTTTTAAAAGCAAGCAAAAACATCTCAAATTGAAAAGAGCCGAATTCCCAACTGATGTTAATTAAGTGCAATACTGAGTGAAACCACCCATCATCATATATATGGCATTAAGCACGGACTAGCTTAAACTATATGGTCATTAACATAAACTGAGAAATTCTCTAAATTAATAATCATAATGATATGTTGACATTAGGACGCCATATAGCTAACATGAGCAGCATACTGATCATTTGAGGTTAAGTGAGAAAACAAGGAGGTTTATATACAACCATTCCTTTAAAAATTATATCACTAAGTTGTATGACTTTAATTAGAAATTTAAATGTTAAGCCTCTTAAAGTTTTGACACGTAAAGTAAAATTCCTGGATTCATAGCATAAGTATATATATTAAGAGCAACTTTGAACAATTAAGACACACATCTAGTAGTTGTGCAAGAACAAAAAACATGCACAACGTTATTTCATCAAGAAATAAAATACCACACAACGTTTACGACTCACATTACAGTAGTATTTATGGTCACATACTTTTCTTTTAGGAGGCACACTAGCTCACTCAAATGAAACAAATTAAGGAGAATTCAATATGTGATCCCTATAGTAAGGGACAAGTGAACCAATTATCGGCCAGCATCCTTAGGGTTTAACTTTTGGGCCTGAGTTTGCATGCTTCTGTCATACTCGACAGTACTAGTTGGAATACTACTCGAACCACCAAAATTAACTTTACCTTTCACATCCACAACGTAAGCATTTAAATTAGGTGACCCAAGCAAGTGGTCAGTCTCTTTGGGAGATCGTTTGTAGTTAGCCTTTTCTGCATGCTTCTCCATATCTTCAATCAATCTCTCAAGCTCCATGGATACTACTTTCATGGAAGGCCTTTCCGTCCCTTTTAACCTCAAGCAGCTTTTTGTAAGATCCGCTAGTTTTTGGACCACCTCAAAGTTCCCTTCCTTGACTATTTCAACATCAAGAATTTGACCCAAACGACCCTCTTCCACTGAACAAACAAAGAAGTTTGCTAGGTTTCTCTCTGCCTCAGGCTTTTCGAAAGACAGTGCATTTGTGCTTGTTAGTAGCTCTGCTAGCACAACTCCAAAGCTATAGACATCGCTCTTTTCTGTTAGAGTGTTTGACTGAAGATATTCAGGGTCTAAGTATCCAAGTGTCCCTTGAACCAAAGTTGATAATTGATCTTGATCTTCAGGAACCAATCGTGAAGCTCCAAAGTCAGACACTTTGGCAGTGTAATCCTTGTCTAATAGTATGTTTGTTGCTTTCACATCTCGGTGTATGATTGGCAAGGTAGTGGAGCAGTGTAAGTATGCTAGTGCATCTGCAGTACCAGCTAATATATTCAATCTCTTCTCCAATGAGAGTGGTGGTCGTGGTCCATCTTTGCCCTCTTTTTTATGAATGTGATCATAAAGAGTGCCATTGTTTACGTACTCATAAATTAATATGGGTGATGGAGTCTCCAAACAACAACCCAAGAGCCTCACCACATTTCTGTGGTTGATTTCAGAAAGAACAATCACCTCATTAACAAACTGATTACTTTGGGTTGGGGGGCCATCAACTTTGGACTTCTTTATGGCAACATTTGTTCCATCCGACAACGTTCCTTTGTAAACTGTTCCATAAGCTCCTTCACCAATTTTTTCATTGTAATTGTTTGTGGCCTTCTTAAGTTCTTCTACTGTAAAGAGTCTGGCTTTGGTCCCAACAGTTCCTTTGTAACTAGCCAGATGTTGTTTTAAATATAAGCCACCATTTTGTTTAAAGTAAGTGTCTTTGAGTCTCCGGAACTTTCTTCTCTTTATTCCGCAGTATATCCAGAAAATTACAATCAATAAAACAAAGAAGCTCCCAAGGACACCTGCGAAAAATGAAATCATAACCAAATTTGAATGGTATGGATTAATTATTTATGCAATTCTACATAATATCTTGTGGTTGGATGACAGAAGTAAATTAGTTTAAAAGAGAAACATATCGTGTGGCTTTGTTATCTAATGTTTTCTTTTTGAGCTTCAAAGGTTTGAAAAGTGATATATATGGACACTATAAATGACTATATGTATTTCAATGAAAATTTTTATTCACACCTGGGTTTTCCTAATGATATATAGTTAATGTAATTTGCAATGCATTCTTTTCGGTATTTTGTTTTAAGAATAGAAAATTAGATTTCCAACCTTTGATAAGATATAATTTTCATTAGACTCAAGTATCAAATTGGCTATAAACATTTCCATTTTGCTTCAAATACTTTCACGAAACTTCCATTTTGGTCCCGTTCTTTCAATTTTAACAATTTTAGTCTCATACTTTCATTACACTTGCATTTAGGTCTAACTCGTAAATTAGGTTTAAATTACATGTTGGTGGAAATATGATGTGGCGAAGATATTTTTGATATTTTAAATCACGTATGAGTGGAAAAAATTTAACCTAGTGATCGAAGTTACCCAATCACACTTGGATACATGTCTTTTCCTTTTTCTTTTTTCTTTTTCTTAATTATCTAAGTTTGTCTTTTCCTTCCTTTCATAATTATTTGATAAAACAAAATTAAAGAAAAATTATGGAACTCATCCTCAATGCGACCCTAGCCTCGACCACCGGTGTTGGGACCTTGTCCACCGACGCCTACCTCGTCTGACACCCCATTCTCGATCGCAATCTCCCCAATCTATAGTTGCTATCTAGTTTCTTTTTTAGATTTTAAAAATATAAAAAAGTGTTTATTTATAATTTTTTTTGTTTTAAAAATAAAATAAAATTTCAGACATTATTACAAGTGTAATAAAAGTACGGGGACCAATTATAAAGTGGAAGTTTCGTGAAAGTATAGAGAGCAAAAATGTACTTTGGACTTTTGGTTTTGGCTATAATTCAGTTAAAAAAAATTTTAGGTGATAAAGTGAAAATGGGTTAAAGTTCATGTGGGTAAAGTGTTAAAGGCCAAAAAATTTGGGAGCATAACTATATATTCAAAACAAATTTAGGCTAGGGGTAACCCAATTAGATGCATGGGCCGTAGAATTTGTCACATGCACCAAAGTTTGATCTCCTTCTCCCAAAGAAAAAAAATATTTAGGCTATGATAAAAAATAAATGTTAATCAACATGTAAATAATACATACCCAATGAAATAATAAGCCGGATTTTATGATCATTGCCTTTGATGCACCTCGTTTCATTCGTTTCATCCTCTTTGTAATCTTTGATTTCTTTGTAACCTTTTTCACATTTACAAGAAAAATGTCCAAGTTCATTGAGGCACTTCAACCCAGCACCGCAGGGGTTTGTATTATCCTTGCACTCATCAACATCTGAAAAGAAAGGAAAACTCATATACACATCACACATATTATGAGGTGGAATCCCAATTTTGAGCTTGCCCTGCAACAGCTTACTTAAGGCTTACACATGTAAATTAGTATTAAAAGTGTGTGTATGGATAAAGAATAGGGATCATCACCTTGGCAACTGTTTGGGAGATATGGGTTTCCATGGTAACCTTGCCAGCACTGGCAAATGTAACCATTCCGATTGGGGCGTTTGACACAGTTGCTATTTTCTTTGCATGCACCACATGAATCATCCCCAATTTTCCATTCAAGAATCATTGGGAGCTTCGTTATGTTCTTCAGTTGTTTCAGGCCGTTAGAAGGGAAGTTGAAGTTGTCTTTCTGTACAACGAAGCCGTAGCTGCAAGGGTTAAACTTCCATATACCCCCCATATGATTGATGAAGCTACCCACTTTCACAGTTTGGTTGTTCAGTCCGGGGGGGATGGAAGTTTGGCAACACCCAATGCCAGAGCAAGAGGAGTCGTTAAAGACGCCGTTAACGACGCCATCAAGGCTCTTACAATAGGATAAGCACCCGATTATGTACCTTTCTTCGGCTGATCGGTAGCCTTCTAGAACTGCATGAGTGTCACAGCCAACTCCCATGAATATATTTTTGGTGTCAGAGATGATGAAAGGAGAGATGAACGAAGAGAGGATAGAATGAGTTTGGTTACCCTGCTCGTTATAACAATCTTCGGCTACGTCCTGCCATATTTGCAACTCACCGTCCTGCAGATTTATGTTGGTAATATTGATATCCATATCCCTCAAGATTGCTGTTGGGGGGTCAGTGGATTTGTTACAAGTGATAACAAACTCTTTATGTTTCTGTGGCAGGTAACAACCATCACCTATGCCAAATGGATATGGAATTGTGAGATTACCACACTTGGTTTGGCAGTCAGGCTTGATGGCCAATTGATGAGACAGCAGCAGCTCTTGAGCTGCTGCTAACATTAGCAAAGAGAGNGCTGCTAACATTAGCAAAGAGAGTAGTATGATAAGCATACCATGTAAGGCCATGAAACCACTTAATTCCTTCTATTTTCTTGGCCAAGTTTAATGAGTAAGGTGAAGTGGTAGTGACTTGCAAGTTGCAAGCAAGCCTGGCCTTATTTGTAGGCATATTTATCGATATGGAACAATAATGGAAGGAAGAGGCATATTGAATTATTGGTCAATTGGGTCCATTGATGGGATGGTAGAGGGAAAATTTCTTCCACATCTTTATTCACTTGTCTGTTAATTTTATTTTCTCAGTCCACGTTTTTCACGGTGCTGCAATTATAGCTGGGTCAATTCACTAACATCATGCATCAACAAAGCAAAAAAGTAACTACTTTTGCTAATCCAATATCAATTTCTAATGGAAACCAATGATAACTTTCTAAGTACTTATATTATTCCAGGACCCTTTTTATCTTGAAATTCATTTTGTCTAATCTGTTGCATGTGGATTACAGACTGGATGATGTCATGACGTCATATTGCAACTATTTTGAAAGAAACCAGAACCCATGTAATGCATTTTTTGGGTCAACTTTGACTAGTAATATTTTTCTCACCAAATTGTCATGCTGTTTTGTAAAGCAGACCATTGCTTAGGTGGATTATTTTTCAATGGCTTATTATTGAATTTACTCCTTGAAACATACTCTTTTTTTACTTTGCCCCTGAAAGTTAAATCCTCTTTCTTTGTCCCTTCAAACTTTACACTCTTATTTATACTCTCAACTCCATCTATTATTTTAAGTTCTAGGATTTTATTTTGAGTAATTTTTATATGGTTGTAAAGAAGAGATTTCATAGCTTCAAAATGGGTATAAGATCGCTGATTTTGGATAAAGGTTTGATGAGTCAAAAGTTGAGCCAAAATTGAGATAAAACTAAACAAATAGATGAAGTTGAGTTAAGGGGGCAAAGTGGAGAATTTACCTTTGTGATCCAAATTTCGGGGAGCAAAATAAGATGATTTAACGTTTAAGGGGCAAAGTGAAAAGAAGAGTATGTTACAGGGAGCAAATTCAATAATAAGCCTTTTTTAATATGCGTTCCTAGTTCTCAATTTGATAAGATAATGTCAGATATTTTATAAAAGATGATTTAGTTAGTGTTTATACCCCTTCAATTGTTGTTCCATAAAAGTATGAGGGTTGGATCATGGGCAGACCCATGGCTCATCAAATGATCAAATAGTTTTTGAGACCCATCCGGATCTAAGACTAAGGTTAAATAGGAACCCACTGAAAAGAAAATAAAATTGAAACCCCCACGACTATTCGTTGAGTCTTTCTGATGATTTTATAGTCTCCTTTGTAGGAAGAGGCTATGATCGAGTTCAAATCTCATCAACTACAGTTAATAAAAAAAATTATATGTGAAAAATTACTTTGGAGTTGTGAGATAACTTTTAAATGACAAATAAAAAACCATCCTTAATTCTTATCAAGATTCATATAATTACAGAGAGCATAAGGCTGCATAATAGATATGCATATATTAAAACTTACCATAATATAACAGAAGGAAATTAAATAAGGCAAGTCCTCTGTCCGCATATATTAAACCAAGATCGATATTTTTTAAGGAAAAAAATTAACTTGAAGACTCTACTAAAAAACTTAATGTAAATATTTATAAATCTTGTAATTAGATATTAATTCTTTCATAACCTCACCCTAAAATCAAACTCTCCCAAAACTCTCAATTATATACTTAACATTTTTCAAAACCCCCCAGTCAACCTACAAGCCCCTAGTCAACCTACAACCATCTAAAGTTAACTACTTCTTTATTAGAATTACAATTATACCCTTTTATTTTTTTAATTCTAATAAAATTTTATTTATATTTTTTTAATTTCAAAAATACCCCATCTAAACTTAAGAGATAGAGTTGATTTTGTAGCCCACACACTACAATAACTTTCCTATCTGGCCCACTTTTTAAAACACTGAACACATGCATATTTGGTCAGCCATGTGATTACCTGCATATGTGTCGACCTACGATGTGTCCTTTTTTAACTTTTTTTGTTGATACTTACCTTCTATGCAAATACCAAGTGCCATGTGTCTCTTTCTTTTCATTTTTTCCAGCTATTTGCTGTTGCTTTATGCTATTATACTAACTCATACATCTCGTTGTCAAATTTTTTTTTTTTTAACTCACTCAGGAGTTTAGTTCTTTTTATTTTTTATTTTTTGGCAAAAGGATACATAAGGGTTTAGTTGATTCATTATTACTATTCAATAATGGCAATTATTTTGTGATTGTTATAACACAGTTAATTGGATGTCACTAATAAACAAAAACAATCATAATAATTGACAAAAAAACTTTACAAATTAGTAATAAACAGTAACAACTATAGTCCCACTTACTTATTGTTACTGACAAGACTCACTTACATATTGTTAGTAACATGCAGTAACCACTTACATACTATTATGAGAAGCAGTAACAACTATGACCTCACTTACATATTGTTATTGATAAGCAGTAACAACTATACTCCCCCACTTACATATTGTTATTGATAAGGAGTAACAATCATAGATCCACACCTATATATTATTACTAACAAGCAGTAACAATCATAGCCTTACTTATATATTATTACTAACAAACGGTAACAATCATAATCTCGCTTACTCAGTAACAACTATAGTTCTACTTACATATTATTACTGACTAGTCTCTTGACACGCGCTCTCGCGCGTGTCAATTGGCTCTTTTTTATTGCGCATATGTTGAATTTATTTGTCTAAAATTTGGGTGAATGCTCTATATTTATTGGTGCGTTATTTGATGATGTATATTTTGATGCTTTAATTGGTGCCCTAGGATTGTCGAATGCATGAAAATAAGTGATGGCATCAAAATGGGTAGAATTACTTCTTTCGATGCAAATTGCTGCATAAATATAAGCTTTCTTTGTATAAAATGATTGAGAGTTCAAAAAAATAATCCACGAATGCTACAAAGAAAGAATGGAAGATTTCTTCACACATATAGAGAATATCAATTGCATGAATAACTGTCTATAAGTAATCAATCACAAAGAATAAAATTATCAATCACAAAAACAAAAAAATTTCTACATAGTCAAAACAGCTGTATAAGACTATAAGAGCATAGACATCTCCAATAGTCAAATGCACCCCAAACCTCCTGATCACCACATGCATAAATGGATAGAGAGCTAGAGAAACAAATATTCCAAACCAATATGATCGAAACCTGCAAGGCTTCCTCTGCATGCTTATGATCTTATTACTATTGTTTCTGCATAAAATCCTTTTGATACTAAAAAAAGAAATGATTAAAAAGTAAGTTTAATGATGCAAAAGTCATACATTATCAAAGCAAACAATGGTGAACGAACATCCAATGATGCAAAAAAAATATATTAAAACCCAAAATCCAATTAAACCAAGAAAACTGCATAATTGCCCAAAAACCCGAAAAAAAAAGAAAAAAGAACCTGTACGTAACACCAATGCTGAAATGGAGGTGTTCTCTGTCTTCTACAAAGTCTAGTAGTAGAACATAAAAAGAAAAACAAAAAAAAAAATTAATTGGCAGAGATGTAGAAAGCAATTTGACTGAAAAAATAAGATTGTTGCAAATTAATTTTGGGGTTTGAAATGGGAAAAATAAGCAAACAAATGCACTTTGAAGCTTACAGTGGTTTTGCAAACTCATCGCTGCTAACACCACTTTATTTTTACGGTGGTTTTCAGCGTAATGGGTCTTATTGGGTGTCATGGGTTAAGCTATCCCATGTGTATTGTTTGTTTGGCCATGGGAAACTGCATTTTTGTGTAGTGGAGGAGAGGGAAAGATATATTGTAAATATGCTTTTCTCATGCATTAATTTATCCCATGTTGTTTTTGTTTTCTTTTGCTTTTTTTTTTTAAGTTCATTTAATCATTTGACTTTTATATCCATAGTATATCAAATTGTTGAGTTTAAAGTACTTTATTTAATAAAGGATATTTGTGGGATATATAAATAGATAGAAGATAGATAAACAGTAACAACTATAGCTCTCACTTATATATTGTAACAATCATAGCCCACTTACTATCACTTACTATCAGAATTGGGAGGCGGCACAAAAGGACACTTTAGGTATCAAGAGTCACTCCATCAACCCACTATCACTCATCCATTAAAGACATTACGAATTCAACTAAATTATGTTTCCAACTATGGTTTGCTTGAGATATCAAAACTTGCTTGTGACGATATAATTTATTGCTTATGATAAAAATGTTGCAAGATTGTTTAAAACGTTATGCACAAAATGTTGTTTAAATAAGCTAAATAACAAAAATGAAAAGAAAATAAGATCAAAGGCCATCATCTTTCAAAACAGACAAATAATCATTAAGAGCAACAACAAACGAAGACCACCTTATTTTTGTCTTTCCAACAGAGAATTCAAAGACCCAGTTATTGTTACTGTGCCATCGATCAGTGGCCCTTGATGATTGTTGATATTATAAACCTCTGATTAAGCTTCAAGTGTAGCTAAACTTTGCACGGTAATTCTTCCAGACTCTGCGAGCAATCTGAGGGCTTTCAAGATAATGCAATTGCATGCACTGATGAGTTCGGGTAGCCTCAATACCACAGTTGGCAAGCACCTTGCCAATCCACTAGTACTTCACTAGTACTTCAATAAGGGCCCACTGCAGAAACCTCACAACTCAGCCCATTCAACTTGATTAACTTCCATGAAAACCCACCTTTAATGGGTTCCATTTTTGGAGTTCTAGCTACTCACACAAGTTGTCATATCTCTACATGAAGGAATTGTTTTGATAATGTAGTCAATAAGTAACATTTCTCAGAATGATGCGATGCTAGCATGATGATAGCATCCATTTGCAGGGAGAACATCAGAACTAAAAAATAAATAAATTAACAAACTGGCGACGAACTTATGTTTAGGCGACAACATATTTCATTGGCTAAATTATTTAGCGACGAAACATATAGTTCGTTGCCCAAAACCATTATAAGAGATGAATATTTTTGTCGCCCAAAGTGCATTTAAGGGACAAAATGCCCAAGGTAAATCTGAGAGTTCTCTATGTGGTTTTAGGTGAAGAATGTAACTTTAGGCGATGAAACGATTTCACCGCCTAATCCCTTTTTTCTTGTAGTGCCATTTTCTTTTATGAAATAAGTATAGCATATGTGTAGGACATAGTAACTACATCAATATATACTATGCCTTTATACATTTTTATTGTAATTTGACTTGGTTCAGTCATCCTTTATTGGTGTTAAAAGGACTGGAAATGTTTTTTTATTTTCCTTTGCTTTTGTTTAGAGAAGCTATAAAACATGTCTGTGTTCCTAATTGGTGTTAGCTTTTAGAATAGACCCTACACTTAGACAAACACAACATTATCGTTGATCAACTTCATTTTCTGCTTCTTTTTTGTTGTTGGCTGAAGATTTTTATGCTATAGCTTGAATGAGTAAAGTTTTATATTTTTGTATAAATGGTAAGAAGAAAGCAGTGTTATTTTCAAAGAAATAAATTGTTTATGCAGACCAAGGGTTTTAATCCTATTATTTACCTTTAATTCAAGTGTAAAACATTTTTCCGTTCAACCAAACTAGGCAGAGCTTTTATGTGCTCTAAGTGACCTTGTTTTGTCATTCTATTGTTGTTAGGATTCAGTTGTGCAGTACTTGTTGCACCAAGAACTATGCTTTCCTATACATGTAATTAATTACTATATGGTATGCATGTGATTGGTAGGAGGGCAGGGAATGGAAATGAATAATTGAGTGAACATAAAAGTGTAGCTTGGTTCAAAAGATTGGAATATAGAGAAAAATGGTAGTTGGTCTTATTTTCAGCTTTTCTACTTTTTTGATCACCAAATTTTAAGGACTTAAGGAACTTAGATAGCAACTTTAAGTGGGGGATTAGAGGCTGTTTGGTCTTTGTTTTGAGTAAGCAAGGCTGACTTATACACTAATCTTGAAAGAAACAAGTTGATTAAATGATTGTGTGCTTGATACACATTTGAATTTAGTAACTTGTACAGTCAATTATGCGCGCTTTACATGTAAACTGGCATGCTGATTCTTATATACCAAGTCTTTTTGTCCCCCTTTTTTAAATCATTGATTGGTCTATCCAACACTCAAAGGACTACATCACTCTCGGAAATTCAATCAAGTATTGAGGTCTTTGGGCTTAAGTGTACCTTTAGTTTTTTTTATGAATTTCATTATTTTGGATAAATTGACATTTGGATATTATGAGAGAGATGTACAAGTTCGTTTTATGTCATGGAGAAACTATATATGTAATCTAGATATTTGCAATGGAATGTGTTAATTGCAATTCTTTGTTACTTGCATTTCTATGTTTTAGTGACCAAAGTTTAAGTGCTCTCACGTGTATGCTACTAATGGCTTTACTGAATCTAAACAAAAGGTGATGGCATGTGTAAATTCGAAGGACTGGACCACGATTTACCAATGAAATGGACTTGGGAAAAAATAGAATAGCTTTAAAACAAAAGTGAAACTAATATCATCCACACTTGGTTGATATACTAATATAGTGGTTCTTACCACAAATCTAACCATCACTGCGCAGGAAACCTGAAAATAAATATACAATTGCAAAAAAAGACATTTTCATTACTAAAGAAATCGATACCAACGCTTAAAACAGTGCCTTAGAAAAGCTAAAATTACATAAAAGTTACTAAAAGAACACTTGGCTTTCTGAAAACCTAAATGGCACTTATACTAAAGGAATTAAAATTACATTGGTCTGAGTTTTGAGAGAGTCTGGGCATGTATTATGCTATTTTTAGGAGAGGCTTTCTTGACCCTCAAGTTTTTCGTTTTCTAATGGTACGACTACGAATTCCTACAATGTGATAGCTGCATGCACGACAGAAAAGTTGTCCATTGAAGTATTTTGTCTCGGTTCATGTTGGTCGACCTTGTGTCTTTTGTTGTCCGTCGAAGTCTCTTGTCTTCGATCGTCAACTGTTATGCTCTTTGGGCCTTTTATCTTTTTCAACGTTTACTTTTCTTTGTTTTGCTTTTCTGTCATGCTCAAACCATTTTTCTTTTGTTCTTGGGTTTGATATAAATGCATGTCGTGTGTCCCTTCCCTAAGGGGTCCAAACAGGTGGTTATTGGTTGGACACCGGCACTGTGGGTGGGTG
>QANT01007635.1:0-14644 GCA_003254885.1 Purshia tridentata
CAAAGTTTTTGATTTTTATCGTAATAGTTATAAGTTAATTATTAATGAATTAAATTATTATTAAATTTTTTTATTTATTTGATCGTAATTATATAATTAAATAATTTTAAATATAGTTGATTTTTTTAAAAATAACATTTATAATTAAATCTGAAATATAAACAATTTAAATTATAAAAATATATTGTAAAAATAAAAATAATAAAGAAGAAAGTAAATAGGATTATTCCTTTTATATATATATGTATCCATAATTGTTTGCATTTGTTGGTTGACTCTTTACTCCTATACAGGAGTGCAAATAACATTATTATCCAAATAAGTGTGAATTAACAATCGAGCGTGTGAATAAGATTCTTGAAAAAAAAAAACTTGGTTAATGATATACATATAATTCTTACACAAAAAATTTGTGTTATGTAAAGAAAATTAGAAATTAGTAGGTCTTACGATTACTTTTTAAGTCTTGGCCGGAACTTGATAATTTTGTTTGATAGTGATTAGATTTATGAATCATCGAATATTTACATATCACATATGAGTTTCAAAAGGAAGTCTTGATATAATTCAGAGAAAAATCCTAAAATATAGTTACTAAGTACATATTATGTAGCCAAGTACTTAGATATTGATCTTTTAATTTTGTTGGTATTAGGTTATAGATGTGGCAGCCCTATATATAGTATTTTCCTTTGCATAATGCAAATGCAGCACTGTATATCTACAGTGCGCATGTGAATTATTAATTCACATGAACAGTCAACTGGTTGCTTGCATTCTTTTTGTAGTTTATGACAAATACGCATGCAATGACCGACACTCTGTACGGTACATGCTATGCTAGTTTCGTGTATGAAGACTAAAGTACAAATCCCATTAATATTGGGTTGACCTCCACCCCTTTTGCGATGCATACGTAAATTACCATCATTTGCTTAGAAAACATGTGTCACTTGCATAAAGTTTTCTTTATTTTCAATTTGAATACCCTTTGCACACAAATGGGGACCATATTACAAAAGAAACAACGTTAATAATAATAAACAAAAACAGATAGTGGGTAGTAAAATATCTTGTTTTTTTAGGGCTGTGAAAGAAAATTTTTATTTTTTTTAAAAAAATTTCTAGTAAATTAGACACAAGTACCAAATTATTGAAAAAATTGGGACCCATATTCTAAGAAGTTTGCGTAAAGAACAAATTGACATAAGCACCTCTCAAAAACGCAAATGCATTGTCCTTTAGGTCAATTTTACAGATGCATTGTCTTTTAGGCCAACAAAATTAGTGGTCAAGCCTTTAAATCTAAGGGACCTTTTTTATTTTTTATTATAATAAAAACTACCCTTTTGTGTATGTAGTCAAGAATAGTACGAGAAAAGCATAAATTAGAAAAAAACAAAAGGGATTAATTACACAAAGAAGTTATTAGATTTTATCATTCTTTACATTACCGGCCAATATTGATAATGAGTTTTAACTTATCTTACATAAAAATATTATGACTTCCCCATTCTTTTACCAACACATATTCTCGACCACACTAATTCGTTTTACCATTAACCTAAGTCCAAATTGTGTTATATCATGACTTGACAACTGAGATCGATTGAGAGAAGAATGCAAATTTGTTGGATCCTTAGTTTGGCTTTGGCTTTGTATGATTGTTGACTAAAGACTGAGAAACTTCCAAGATCTTTCGAATATTATCAAGATCATGATAAATCTTATACGATGGCCGAGGCACCATTCCATACGGTCCATACCATACCATAACATCCCATACCAACCTTAACTTATCTTCTAGTCTCCAAAAAAGACAAGGGTTTGCAGAAGAAGCTGGTGTAGTTTCAAATGTCAAATTCAAAGTTTAGATGGAAAGTACCGAAAATTACTTAAATGTCAGTGTTGGAGAAAGAGATGGACCAGGGACAGGCCCACTGTTCAGGCCCATAATCATCATGATTGCGCAAACCAAGGATGGATGGGATTACCCTCAAAACTCAATCATTGCTCACGCGCGGGTTTGGCTGAAAAACGTGGCCGCACGATGGTCCAAGAGTCTCCACAGCCATTGTCAGCCAAATGATGGCACTTTGGTCTTTTTGGGGCTCTACTTTCAACCACTTTTGACTACTTCTTTGTTCTTCATCTTCTGCTCCTTCTTCTGCCTTTGTTTGTTTTGATGCTGCAAAGTTTGCTTGTGGGTTGAGTTTTTCAGAGGCCCTTTAATAAACGATGTTGCTGCCTCTTGTTAATTGGTTGGTGTCCATTGCTTAATCAATGAGATGATGTTGTTGCTTTGAATAGGACCACATTGAGATGACAAAGATAAAGGATTTGAATTTGCATGGCTGACCATTGCTCTCTTCAAATGGTTGGTCCATTTATTTACTAATAGCATGGCAGGCCATCTCAGTTTCTTCTATTCACTAATGATAGTGCCTAGATTGAAGTTTTTTCTGCCTAGCTAGCAACCATGAAGCATATTCTTTTGAGTTTTGAGTTCTTGATTCAATATCTTATCTTCGTTTTTTAAAAAATGAGAAAGATAATGACAATAATTAAATTTAAACAAAAAATATATGGATAATAATTAAACTTTTATCGTAAATATAGGGATAAAATACTCTACCATTTGGCGAGTCATACTCTTACCTAATTGCTACCAACACTGAAGCATACTATTTTGAGTCATTGATTCAATATCTTTATCTTTATATTTTAAAAAATGAAAAAGATAACGATAATTAAACTCAAACGAAAAAGATAAGGGCAATAATTAATCTCTTACTATATTTATAGGGATAAAGCACTCTACTATTTGGTAAGTCATACTCTTTCTTAAGCTTAAGTTTTGACGAGGGGATCGAGGAATAAACATTCCTTCCCAAGTTCATTTACTAATGGATGACAGCTACCTACATCATATATTCATCTCTTCACTAAGAGTGCACAAAATGAAGTTTCTTCTGCCTAATTACAAAATGTTGTTGAATTATAATTTTGAATTATTTACCTTATCATAGATTTATATTGACATTTTGATAATATAATATGACATTGTTAAAGATAGTTTTTTGCCAAGACAGCATTTCATATATATCATAGTCAACCAAACAATAAAAACAAATAAATAAATAAAAATGAAGGCAATATCTTTACTAGTGTTTTAATAACTTTTTTAAGAGACAATTTTAAATATGACAGAATAAAGAAACAAAAGAAGATAAGTTGCGCAAATAAGACTTTGGAAATGCATTAACAATTAATCTCGAGCATGTATTGGTGAAGAACCACCATGTCAAAATATGCCACACGGGGGAGGCCTTTGAGCAACACATAACCAAAGCAAAAAAGACCTGCAGCAAAGCAAACCAAGCAAAAAGTCAAAAAGAAGTGTCGATGGAGTTGTGGGGCTTCAGGTTACCTCTAATTATGGATTTAATAACCACTAAACCATGATATCCTGAAATTAAAAACTTCCAAATCATCAAAAAAAGTAGTATACAACCCAAAACATTCCAGCACAAAAAGAAAAGGGTGAGCCTAGCCTTTTAGACTAGAGTGAGGAAAACCGATCAGGGTACACTTCAGCTTTTGCTTTCCGCTATGAAGCAAGTAGCAACCAAACACATGGTCCCTCCAATAATTTTATGGTTCAAGGTTCGTGCACAAAGTGAATGAATGCATCTTTAGGCCAAGCCAACATTAAAATCATACCTTGTCATGACTCATGCATAATCATTATTTAATACCAACAATGCAAGGCTTTCTATGATGGCATGAGGCCAGTGTTAAGTTAAAGATGCAAAAGGTGTAACATTAAATTAGACTTAGTGGAAGAGAATATCATTAGTTGGCCGAGAATTTCGGCCTTTTTGTGGAAATGTAACAGAGGAATTGCCTTGTCGTATCACCTAAATACAGGGGTTAGGCTAATAATCTTATGACAACCAGACCTAATGGTGTTTAGGGCACTACACTAAAGTTTTAATATAGTGTTATCTTGTTTCTGGATAAGTCATCTATCATATTATTCATATTCTAAAACCTGATCCGACGATAAAAGGCCAAAGCATCAGAATGTTGTATGTTTGCTCTGAAACATACAACACCCACATCCACTTTCTTCCTAGACATGTAGCAGATGACAGATGTCTTTGGTCTGTGTTGAGCAAAAACCCTGCAAACTTAAAACTCCACAGCTGTCTTTTTTGATGGACCTATGAACTATTTTTTTTTTCAAATTGGGAGAGAGGAAATTCAAACTTGAGAAATACCACTAGACAAACAAATAGTTGGTATGGGCCTATGAACTGAAGTTGAACTGTAACTTCATGACAACAATGGCTACATAAGGAGTGTTTGGACCACCGGACTACCTCCTCAACCAACCTTGAAAACTACTGTAAAAGAAGGATCATAAAAAATGGCTAAAAGAAATTCTTAGTGGTGACCATTTCTAGGCTTTGCTATATTTGAATACAAAACTATCCCAATCAACATAGTATTTAAAAGAAATACATATTAAACGCCTATTGTATTCTCTAGTGCCAAAACAGTGCTTCATATGAAAAACATGTCCCATAAAGTTTCTTGCCGGTGGCCACTACTTCCCTGTTTTCTTGATAAGTGGGCAACCTCATCATCATCTTTACATTTGGGTTTGAGGGTTTACTGTAAAGGCAGACTCCAACTGGCACCAGTTAACCCACTCTGCTATAGTAACTGCTATAGAAATTGCAGAATCCAACTGGAATCAACTAATTAAAAATAAACAGTCTATGCACGTATAGTCACTTCCAAGATCTTTAATGGAAACAGATGAAAATATGTTCCTAGAATGTAACAGATGAATAGAGCTTCATGAAATAACCCATTCTATCTAGGCAACACTGAACAATATAGGATATGAACTTTGAACTACAACAACAAAGAAGCAAAAACAGTATTGGGCAGCAATAATTTATAGCACTGTTCATACTCATCTTCTTCCGGAAAAAAGGAAATCCCTACATAACTTTGATGCGTTGGAGGGCCATGTAATCATTAACTTAGAGCAATCATGTCACTTGTATGCCACCAACAATACTCAGTTTTTCATTCTATTTCTTGCTCTTCTTCTTCCCTTGCCCATCATAACTAGACCTCGAGCCATGTTCGAAGGAAAAAAAAACAATAGGGTCCCATTCATGGGGGACCATGAAAACACAGGTGCATGCAAGATGATATGCTGTAACAAGTAAACAATGCATTCACTTTGGAGTAACTAAAACAAAGAAGTTGATTTAACTGGCAGCAATAACAGAAAGAAAATAGCACTTACAATGTCGAAAACGATGTTGCACACCAATTGAAAAGGATCAATAATTAATCTTAGACTTTCAACATATTAAAAGAGAGATATTTCAGAATTTCTATTTTATTTAATCTTTGCCATCACAAAGCAAAGAAAATAACCGCAAAATGAAAGCCTGCAAATGGATTTAATATCATAATACGAATCCAAGAAACTGTTAAGGTTGTTTCCTAACCATGTAGAATTAGTGAAGCATCATGATCTTCTTATTTCAGTGATACTGAATACTTATTTTCCAGGGTAGCATACTGAGCTGCATGAGGAAAAAAAAATGCTCATATCAATGCCTCATCCCACAATAATTTGACCATAACAAGTTTAATTGGGTATGATGAAGCTACCTGACATGCCAAACTCTGTCTATATATCAGGCTGCTAGAAACCACATGTCAGATTGTCAATGCAGTTCCGCCTTTTCCATAAAATCCTAATTTTTACAATTCATTTGGAAGATGATACTAGTTTTGGACCTGAAAAACAAATTATTAACCAACTCCATCAACAGAACATTAAACATAAAACTTCTTGGTGTTTACATGTGTGGAAACAAAGTGATATGCAAATTCTCAGTCTGTGTATGGGTGCATTGAAACATAAATGATTTGAAATCTTTGATGCACAATAGGCACTACTGAAAAGTTAAAAAATTTCAAGATCCACCTAAACAACGAAGTGTCTAAATGTTAAAGGGAAGATTTGAGTGAAAAAGATGAGTCCAACAGGAGGGAGGAAATTTAATGAAATGTAGATGGCTAAATCTATGACTATATAAACTATTTCACTGCTGAAATATCATCCTTGCCACAACCTCAGTGGGTCTACTGTTGTGGGAACAGTCCAGTTGTCCTCAAAGTTCTAAACCTGACCCAAGAAAACTGGTAATAAAATTATGCTTTTTCAAAAAAAGAACCTTTCCCAATTCCATGATTCCATGAGCCTGACACACCAATAAAGACAATCTAGTGGCCATTCAAAAAAGGCAGGGGGAACATAGTTCTGAACCCTACTCTGGGCAACCTCAAAATCCCATGATCCCAGAGGTCTTGTCTTGAAAAGACATTTTTAAACAGCAACAAATACTGATGGTGGGAGATCTCTCTATATTATTGGGCTGTCATGGATATAAGAGAACAACTGAATTTGATAAAACACTCACAGCGAATTCCAAAAGAAAACCCAATCTCCCTTGTTCATCCACCGCAGTTTAAACCACAATGTGTATTACAAGGGCAGATTCAACACAAAGCGTTCAGCAGTGGGCACATCTTTGGTGATTGACCATCATCACATATGGCCTTACACTTACTCTACCACTGTTTAAAAACATAATTTTCCAGTTTTGAGTATGCACCAAGAAATAGACAATGCTAAACATAGCTCGAAAAGTCATTTATACTAATTGCTATCAAAACAACGCTGTTAAGATTCAGTTAAATGGATTCTCAGAAAATTAATTACTTAACCAAAAGCCTAGCTATCAAATTTTAATCCCCAAGTCGTTTAAACACATAACAAGAAAACTAGTAAACAGTTCCGGATCAAAATGAATAGTCCGAATTTGAAACTCCAGCCATAGAAAAAAAAAAAAAAACGACATGCNCATAATAAACGTATTTTGTTGGAAGAAGAAAAAAACAACTAGATAAATAGACTAGTTAAGTATAGAAAGAGTTAGAGGTACCAGTCCAGACCACCCTTGGCAGTGTGTTGTGGCGGTGCATGGCCCATTGGCTGTATGACGTCGTTCGATTTAGCTTCATATTTAATCTCAATCGAAACTCAAGTTTACGCAACAACTTTGGGCCCGTGAGAGACAAACTGAGCCCATTGCGGCATTACAGAACTTAGACTATGTAACTTGAATGGTATATAATATATAAAGTTCCAACTCTAACACAAACATCCGTTGTCGTCCAGCGGTTAGGATATCTGGCTTTCACCCAGGAGACCCGGGTTCGATTCCCGGCAACGGAATTTTTTATACTTTTTTGCAGAAACTTTGTTTTGTAATTAATGTAATGAAATTTGGAAGATCCATTAAACTTCTTAATCTGAATATTGATTATTAGTTAAAGGAGATCAGCTGGGGATAACTTTTGTGACCATAAAATATTCATTTAGAGACAAATAAATAAAAAGGAAAAAAAATTAAATCTGAACCTTCATTCTTTGTTTAAAAATGAATCACACCACGAAGAACTAATAATAACTTGAGATGGCTATGCCTTTGCATTAATCATGATTGAACTTCGACCGACAAGAATGTCTTGGCATGGAATTTCGATATTCCAGTACAAAATATACAGCTCGATTCCTACCATATACAAAATAATCGAGCCCATATTAAAACCAGGGACAACTTGGCCTACTCAAAAAAACACTAGCTCAAAACCCAACACCCAAAATCGTCCAACATAAATAGCAATTGCAACGACTAATCACCAAACTGCCAAGTTCAATGTCCCAAAAACAGTTTAAACTAACTATTGAGGGTGGATAGCATGCCTCCACCTGCAGTTGGTATCACCACCTCCCAGCCAGGACCTTTAAGGGGAAGAGCACCGGCAACACCATTCGATTTCTGGTTATCATGAGGGCTGCCCACAAGATCACTACGATCCAAGACCCTCTCCAAATCTTCCGCACTGATATCGATCTGTATCATCTTGTCTTCAGCAGATTCTTCGTCTCGGAGCAGCGCAATCAGATCCTCTTCCTGCTAATTTTTTAGATACAAACATAGGCATGAATGCAAAACACAGAAAATATTGCAGACTCTGTCCATGATTTGCGCATGAAGGACCAACAAGATACCACAGACGATAATTTTTTTTTTAAAAAAAAGTGGATGCAGCAAACCTCCAAGACATCAGTGCTCTTATTTCTTTCTTGATGGAACTGCCCCTTCCCAATCACCACATGTTCAAGCTTCAACTTACTGAAAGCTCTTTTCAAAATCCGACCCTGTTAACACATTTTCCTCATAAATTCTTAGAAATAACTAAATAAATTGAACCTAACCTAATTATATATACCATAAATACTAAGAGACTACAAACATAACCAACTTACGTCTATAGATTGTGCTGTTGCCAACCTGTAAACATGAACAGGCTTAGTTTGACCAATTCTATGGCATCTATCCATGGCCTGCAAATCCATCTGAGGGTTCTGGTGTGCACATGAAATATAACAAAACAGTTTAGTCCTTCATGAATGTTGAATGTAGTAAAAGAAGAATAAAGAAACAATTAAACAGAGATCAGTGATATACCCAATCACTGTCATACAGTATACAAGTATCAGCTGCAGTAAGGTTGATACCCAGTCCACCAGCTCTGGTGCTTAGAAGAAAAACTCTAAAATCGCTGTTAACATCATTGAATGCTTCAATCTGCTTGCAGACATTGAATATTTATTACGTAACTATAGTTGGTCATCAATATTTAATAAACTCAAAATGAGGGTAACAGACTCAAATAAATTTGAGTAAGAAAACCAGTCATGCAAGGTAAAAAAAAAAAAAACTCTGAATGCATGTACTGTGGCCCACACCCTAACAGTGGCAAACTGCTAAATCCATGGTCTAATAGGGCACATGGCAAGCACCAATTTTTAAATGGCATGGTCAAATTTATTACTATCAAGCAGTACAGAAGTCCCAAAAAAAAAAAAGAACCAAGGATAGCTACAGTGTGGAAAAAGAAGTCTAATTTTAATGCGGCAAAATCAAGAGATGGCATGCTATCAAATTTACTATGATTATGCTTTCCTGACTGATTAGATAGCAGAACAGAAGTCCAAAAATAACAAGGATGGCTACAGTGTGGAAAATAACTCGAGATGACATGCGTCTAAGCAAGCACGGACCTGTCTTCTTCTTTCCTCTAGTTTCACACTGCCATCAATTCTACACACTTCAAATCCTTTTTCACTAAAATAGTAATCCATTATATCCAAAATCTTAGTCCACTGAGAGAAGATCAGGACCTGAATACAAATGCATTGAAAGATAATTAGGCAACCCAATAACAAACAAAATATATCTGAAGTAAATGTACACATACTTTGTGCTTGAGGGCAAACAACCGAGTCAACAGCCGGTCCAGCAAGCTAAATTTGCCACACTGTTCAACTATCTGTTCAAGGGGCGGGTAAAGATCTGTCAATCAAGGAATAAAAATTTTTATAAGGACTGGTAGAGCACCCAGTTGATATGATAATACAGAATTAATTTAAACTGACGTACATGAGCCATCAAATGCTGACTCTAAAAGGTCAGGATGATTGCAGTTCTTCCGAAGCTGGACAAACAACATGTTAAGCTTTCCTCTCATTCCCTGCACTGCAAGTTTAAGACTTGTTAAATAACATGGATAACTGCATAATATACAGAAGAAAAAAAGTAATCAAACTTTTACATGACATATCCTCATCCAATATCCTACGGCCAACTTGAAAAATCATAAAACCATAGCTAAAATCATAATAAAATTTATTTTTCTTCTGACTCATCTAATGACTTTACATTGAAAAACAAAACCAAGGCCATCTGGTCAGCTATCTTTGCCACAGTAAGGTCTATTGCAACATTTCTGGCATATTGATATCGGCAGCAAGAGAATTCTCCCTGCAGTCTGCCGTCTTAAGTGTCTTAGTTATAATGATTGCAGTTGAGACAGAATCATTCCAGGAAAGCAGAATGTATTTGAGGAGACTACCAATGCTTTCATGAATATAGAAGGCAGAAAATGAAGCCCTTGATTTTCTTACTAAAATAGTAAAATGCAAATCGCAGCACAATTTTTCACAGTAAAAACGGATCTCATACCCCTCGCTCCCTTCGCAAGAAGATGCTTCTCCAATGTCTTATTGATCAGATGATCCTGAATATTCTTTTGATGTTCTGTCATGGATGCATATAATATGATTTCTTTTTTTCTAGGAAGCATCTGCTCAACATCAACTTTCATTCTTCGAAGAAGAAAGGGACGCAATATGGCATGAAGTTTTGCTACCACCTGCAGACAATCGAAACACCATATTCATCATACACACAATACAATTGCTTTATAAAAGTGCAGCCACAATGTTAGCAACAACACATACTTGAGCCCTGCTCTTCTCTTCCAATTCTTCATTTGTTGCTTCACTATTGCACTTTCCTGATAAGTCAAACCTGATAACATGATTGTAATATCAGTTGATAAATCTGGTCAAGTAGGCATTGACACCACAATCTGGTCAAGTAATTCCTCTAATATGTTTAGATGACTTCACACTCTGAGTGGAACCATCATCTAGAATCTAGATCATTAATGAATTTGTGCTAAATCATTGAGCTAGAATAGCAGAAGTTTACAATCTTATACAGATTTGTGCTTCCATCCAACACCGGACATATAAATTCATATCATACCAAAAAAAAAGTGCTTCAGATTTATTTGTGTACACAATCTTTACAGGATTAACACATTACTTTTAGAAAAAATAGTAGTGTGTTTGTTATTCCAAACATTAATCTATTAGTAGTTAAGTTCATAGCCATTGAGCATGTCTTAAATCTTAATCTAATGGCTTGAGATGTGTGTCAGAGTTTGTCAGAATGTGTCCCTTGAAACTGACCCAACCTGATCCTCTATATTAGTACTTAGTTGCATATGGCAATTCCTAAGGGGCAGGAGGTTCCCACTTCCCAACCAGACTACTAGTGAAGCACGAGGTCACCCACCAACATAAAAAAAGATTGTCCACCTTGGCAGATCAACAATTTTTAAAATTTAACAAGCACCAAACTAGGGAAAAAAGGGTTGGAAAACCATACTTACCAAGACTCAAATTCTTCATGGGATGAGAATATATCAGGCAAAATGAAGTTCAGCAATGACCAAAGCTCTGCCAAATTATTCTGCAGAGGTGTCCCAGTCAACAGAATCTTATTTTCTATAGGTAAATATTTCAGTTCCCGCAGCAATTTGCACTTCGAGTTTTTCAATCTGTGTCCCTTCAATAAACAGACGCAAAATAGTTCAATATTCATGCTATAGAATAAGTTTTCAAAAAGGAAACTAGATCTATGAATGAACTAGTCAGATCTACTTACTTCATCAACCACAAGATATTTCCATTTGTAATGTCTCAGATATTTTTTTGCATCTGCCAATGCAACCTCATATGAAGTAACAATTATAGGGAATTTAGGGCCAATTGCTCTAGGCATGTACTTCCTTCGTATCTCATCCCTTTGTTTCTTGTCACCATGGTATATTATTGCATTTATTGAAGGCGTAAACCTATTTGAGGTGGAAAATAAGGTAAGAAGAAAAAAATACAAAGAAACAAAGTTGGCAGATCATAAGATAAAACTATTTCGGACCAGTTAACCAAAATTCTGTCTAAAACTTTTACCTTGAAATTTCATTCACCCAATTAGAAAGTGTAGAAAGAGGAGCAATCACTAAATAGGGCCCATCCAATCCATTGCCTTTTAGATGAGCAAGAAAACCAATGGTTTGAATAGTCTTTCCTAGTCCCATTTGATCTGCAAGGATCCCATTCAGCCCATTTTGCCATAACGAGATCAGCCACTTTACACCTTTGATTTGATAAGACTTCAATTTTCCACCAGTCAACAAAGGTACAAGTTCCTTTTGCTCTTTCTCAAGTCTTTCTTCCTCAGTGAGGTTCACATCTTCAATTTTCTCACCCTCTTTAGATCTTGTAAGCATAGCTGCAACAGCCCTCTTGGCCTTCCGCTAGAGAAATGTTGATTGTAAAGGTCAAGAAGATGTCAAGATACAAGAATTCAATGCTCAGGAAGGCAATTAGAGAAAATATATAGATATCAAATAAATATATATACTGCTTCTAATACAATCTAATGGAATGGAAGTCTAAATGTTGGAATAATATACTAGACTTTATAATGTCAAAAAGCAAGCAAATCTGCTTTCTTCCCTTGGCAAGGACTAATCCACTTGATACAGAAGTTTCGGCAATCAGACCACCAAAAATCTTAACAAACAGAGACCATCATACTCCAATTCTCTATATGAAATAAATATGAAGAAGAGCCAGCTTGAGAACACAATATGCAATATTAATTTTATATAATAAGACCCCTATATAAGAACATCTATATATAGTATGAAATACCATACCAGATTCAATAAATGAAGGTATCTCATATAAGCCAAAGTAAAGGAAGCAAATAATTTCTTACATTATTGTAATTTGCAGCAGCTTTTCTTTTTGAACCCCGACCTCTCTTTTTCTCAACAGTTTCACTCTGCTGCTCGACTCCATTCTAGCAATACATTTCATTTTATAACTCATTCAGCAAAAAGAAGAAGAAAAAGAAAGAAATCCTCATCTTAAAGAAGTGTCAAGAGAAAGTACAAGTGTGATTTCATCCATTTTCTCAAGCAAAAACTGTGAGTAAAGCTGAGTTTGTGTTAGGAGCTCATCCAGTTTGGTAAACTGAGTGTCCTCCAAGTGCGGTGACTGCTCTGGGTCCTTTGCAGTTCCTGCCTCCTCTTCCTTAACCCGAGCTTGAAGCAGCTTTTCTTCCTCTTCCAGCAGTTTTTCTTCCTCTTCGGTCATGCAAAGAAGTGTCTCTTCCTCCGACTTGACCTCACTATTTTCTAATTTTGCATCAATCTTCTCTTCGCACGCATCCTCAAAAACCATTACAATGCAACAAGATTATAAAATCAACGGCAAAAACAAGAGAATATTAATGTAACATTACTAGTTGATCGAAACGAAGTTAGACCTATTTATCAAATCCAACATAAACCTCATACCGGACCTCTATGCTTAGACGCATCATTCACAGAGAGAGCCAAAAAAACAACAGGCATATTTTTTTATGTTGCAGAAAATTGTTTATTTTCAAGCATTTCTTGTCTTTTTACCGTAAGTTTGAACTGAAAGCAAACGAACGCCATTAGAAATAAGTAAAAATCAAACCTCGTCCTTGAGAACCGAAGTCGGAGACTCTGCTGCTGCGGCGTCGTTCTTCGACACCATTTGAAACTCTACAAAAGCAAAACAAACATTAAGCAAATCCAAACCGAACAAAGGAACACAAATGCAAAAGATATCACCAGGTTTCAAAAAAAAAAAGGAAAAACACAAACCCTAGAGTTCGGATTACAAATAATACCAGTTCCAAATTTGATTTTGTGAAAAAACAGAAAATAGTAAAAGCAAAATAGCGAAATAAAAGTATGAAATGTAAGAATGGGAACCGTACGGACTCGGATCTTTCTCAGAGAATCAAACGCCAAACACAGCCCAGAGACAGAAACAGATGCAGAGAACAGACCAGGGAAGATGGAGCAGCGCTTTGAGATATTTAGTGGTGGAGCAGAGAGAGAGAGAGAGAGAGGTATAAAAATTAAAAAGTACCGAGTGAAGGGATGTGTCTGGGCGGGAAAATGGGGTTTGAAATTTTGCCCTGGAATGAGTAGTTAATTACTCTGGCGCCCTTTTTGGTTCACGAAGCTTTCCACTTCTCCGTTAAAAGTTGTTTATCGAGGTTGGGTTCTAGACTTCTAGCCTTTTGGGTTCCCCATTAAGAAGGGAAGACTGCACGTTTTGTCTGGGCCTACTTTTGATTTTGTGGTTATTCAGAGGACAATACGGAGTTTTCAATATTTAATAGTAATTTTTCAGTATGGGTAATAATATTTTAATTAAAAAAGGTGGAAAATATGGTACTTAGAATTTGAATTTGAATAATTTAATAGTTGATTGAGGATTGTCCATCATATATGCTCACCAATGGAAGGTTAAATTCTTCTTATCATCATCTAACATAAATATTAAATAAATAATGTTGCATCGTGTATCTTGTATTTATAATCTAGGGAGTTTCTTTTTTGCGGAAAGAAAAAACGAAGAAAAACGAAAACATAGATAGACAAAACGTAGCGCTACGTTTCAGCACAAGTGCACAATAATCGAGTCTCTCTTTCTACATTCTTTCAGTAGGAGAAAAGTTATAGTCCAATAAGTTTGATATTTCTCCAAGTAAGCACAATCACCGAGATTAAGTTGTGGATAATATTCATGTAATATAGAGAGTTGAAAGATTAGCACCCCAATATGTATTTCTTTTAATAATTCATAATTTAGGTGATAGATAATTTTTATTTTAGTAAGCATGATGTATATTTTTAATGAAGTAAGTTTTTGGTTCTAGTAATTGTTGTGTTTTTAAAAATTAATTGTTTTTAGCATGATTTAACGCTTCTATTGAATTCCATATTGAACTAG
>QANT01007637.1:0-21055 GCA_003254885.1 Purshia tridentata
ATTTCATTAAAGTCTCTCACAAAGTCACAAATTACAATCCAAATTTTGATCTTTATGAAAAGCTTCTTCTTATTTCTTTTTTTTCCCCCTCGTGTCTTAATGTTTTGAACTTTTGAAGGCCTTTTTTTTTGGTTTTTTGTTTTTTATAGGACAAAGTGACAAACCCAACTTGTTTGATGGGAAAAGTTAATTTTGTAATAAAAAAAGAGTCTAATTTAAAAACTCCTGCTCACTAATTTTTTTTTTCCACCCATCTCGAAATTATTTCAAAACTCTTTAAAATTTATAGGCCTCATTTGATTCCTAATATTGTATTATAAATGATAAATGACAAATTCATATGTATTTGAAAAAGAAAATTCTAACTTGAAGAAAGAAGATAGAAATAAGAAGGATAAATATAAAAAAAATTATCTTTTTCAATCCCTTCAAAATAGTGGGGAGTAGCAATGAGAACATTTTCCTTGTGGCTAAGCGATTTTCTTTCCATTTTCTTTTTGTAAGTTTGAAAACACTCTATCTTTTTTTTTAAATACACATGAATTTGTCATTTATCTTTTTCAATCTAATCCTAAATAATAATATTTTTTTTATCCTTCTAACAAGCTTTAACGCGCAAGTTGACATAGTCTCGCAGGCTGGTGCATTCTGACACACGCATTAATGCGGACTGATGCGCGTTGCCCTAAAACTGAAATTAAATTTTTTAAAAGTAATTACACTGAAATTTAGAAAAAAAGTGATTAACTTAGGGGGGTGTACTCAATTTGGATTTTAATGGATTTTAATAGATTTAAAAGGAATTATAAATTCCTACAGATTTCATAAATTCTATGGAGTTTTAGAGAATTCCATAGAATCCATTAAAATCTAAAGGGAATAGGTTGGAATTCCTATTGTCTTTATTTTATGTTTAAAATCTATTAAAATCCATCAAAATCTACCACTTAAATAAAATTTTTTAAAATTTGTGAGAGATTGAATACACCTAGATTTCAATAGAATTCTTAAAATTCTGAATTGAGTACACCTAGATTTTTATAGAATCTTTAAAATTCTGAATTGAATACACCTAAATTTTTATAGATTTTTAAATTATTTTAAAATCCATTAGAATCTTAATTAAGTACTCTCTTTAATAATCTAGGACGGCCCATGCTAAAAAAAAAAGAAAAAAGAGTTTTATTTGGTCACAAGGAGCAATGAGAAAAAAACACTTTTTGATGACCTTTGTGCTGGACACGGACCCTGAAACTGTACCTTGATTTTTTGTTAAAATGGCGGCTGGCAGTCCTTGATTTTCGGAACAATTCCTACTTACAATTGCTTCCTATTCTGCTTTCCATTCCATTTTCTTCTACAAAAGAAAACCCTACCTTCGAATGCAGAGCTAAAACCCCTCTTCTCCTTCCTTCCCATGGCCTCCTTTCGCAGGCTCTTTCCTCTCTGCTCTTCCTTTAACGTATCTCTCTCACTCACGCATATGTATATATATATACGTGCATATTCGTATTATTTCTAATATTATTTGTTTCTACTTTGTTGCAGAGGACGAGCTTTTCATCTTCTGGAGTTCTACAAGGTGTTTTTGCCTCTCGCTTTCTCTCTCTGGAGAATATAGAGTTATAATATTGTGAATGTATGTGTGTATTGATCATTACGGATGATTAGAGTTGTTAAATTCACTAGGTTGTCGAAGAAGCTATGGAGCCATTTCTTCATCCGAGCAAACGCTGCTGAAATTCGAATATGGAGAGAATCGAGCTGAAGCTGATACTTCGGTTCTCGAAGATGAGATAGAAAAGATTCGGCGTGAATTCCATGACGCAAAGCAGAGTTTCCTCAAGATTCCAGAGGCACTTAAAGCAATGCCGAAGATGAATCCGGAAGGTTTGTTTGTCGATGCATTTTTTTTTTTGGTCAGTTGAGCTTGATTTCTACATGTCAATTGTGTTGTTGATTAGTGTCATGTATCGAAATTAGGGATATATGTTAATAAGAACCTGAGATTGGACAATATTCAAGTTTATGGATTCGACTATGACTACACACTGGCTCATTACTCGGCCAATTTACAGAGCTTGATATATGATCTTGCAAAGGAGCACATGGTTAATGAGGTTAGTTTAGACCCATTGAAGTGGCGCTGATATACTTTTATGGGGCTATGTTTTACGTGTAAGTTTTGTTTAATTTGATATGTGTGTTTTGTGTTATTTCAGTTTCGGTATCCTGAGATTTGCCTGGAACTCAAGTATGATCCGACTTTTCCAATTAGAGGATTGTACTATGATAAGGTAAAAGGGTGTCTCTTGAAGCTGGATTTTTTTGGGTCAATTGAGCCGGATGGATGCTACTATGGTCGTCGCAAGGTACTTCACAATTAGTTATTTTGAGTTATACATTGTAATTACTGTCTAATACTTTCTAGAACCGAAGGTTCCTACAGAGCTGCTTTATTTTATCTTGTGCCTGGGTTATGTCCTATGTATGAGTTTACGAAATTCAACCTTTCTCTTAGTTATTGCAGTCTTTTCTCCTTGAAACTTGGCCTTCCATTACAAACTTCCCTGAATGTCTTATAGTTTCTTTTACTTGTATATTAAATGTGGAAATGAAATCCCTTTACAAGGTCGTATTTGAAGATTGTGGCTCTATTTCAAGAAATAGCTGACCAGTTTCAAAATTTCAGAAGTTGGACCCATGGATACTAGCTGCCAGAAAACCAAAAATTATATGAAAGCCAGAGAATCTCAACCATCTGAGTTTAACCTTGATTGCTCTTACCTATTATCCTAAGTCCTGATAGCATCTTCAGTAGAATGAAAATGAACTCTAAATTGTTCAGAAAAACTCTGGAAAACTCAACAATACCAGCGCAAGCAACAAATTGAAGATAGAGTTTAATTGTTAATTTTTCTTCCTTTAAAATGTGTTTATAAAAATTGGGTTGGGGTGGGGGGTGGGAAGTAATTAACATCAAAATCCAAACCGTCCTGGAGAAAGAAAAAAAGAGTGGAAGGAGATGACATAAATCACGAGTAAAGATTTTAGTCACACAAACTTAGTCCTACTCTTACAAATGTATGGCTATTCCTCCAATTCTGCAGCAGCTCGATTTGTTTGCCATATTAATTCTTTGACGGTTCTCCTTTCTGAAAGTGCTTGAGGTTAATCATTCAATTTCTTTATGGTATGGTAGATAGGATTTTGTTTTAAAAACCCAGACCTGTATCTATGTGTCTCTAAATCTCCATGTGATTGATAATGGCTCTTAAAGTCTCCCCCTCTGATTTATTTTTGGTTCTTGAAGTCTTATATATGATGCACAGTTTTCTAGTTCCGCTGTATTTGCTGATTTTCCATTCATTGTTAAAAGATAACAATACTTCTATTTTGTTCAAACAAGGAAAATTATGTAGTTGACATGCTATATAAATGACCGGATGCAGGTTATTTTTATTTATAATGTACACATTATAGTTTTAGACTTTGTTCTTGCCTAAATTTTACAAAATTGTTATTGCATTTCTTAGTCAAATTAGAAGACTTTATTCATAGATTCATTTTTATTATTTTTTTGAAATAAAATGCAGCTTAGCAGGAAAGAAATAGATGAGATATACGGCACACGACATATTGGTCGTGATCAAGCACGGAGACTTGTTGGGTTGATGGATTTTTTCTGCTTTAGCGAGGTTAGCTATGTCATTATCACATTTTCCCCAGCTCATAGAAAAGAGAAAAAGTACCTATAAGGGAGCTCATTCTAACCTTTGTCATGGAATCATTACTATATAGAGACATGTTAGCATGGGCAAGTTTGAAAAAGAAATCGGGCGTTTGGAAGTGATGTGGTTGAAATATATAAATATTATTGTTTTGTAGTGTATATGGGAAACATTTGTTATGGACATGTGAAAGGAGTTGCGACAAGGCACTTTTGAAAAACTATCACTCTTTCTTCAGAAGTTATCAGAATAAGTTTGTTTCCTTCTAACCCATCAGTGTTTTGTTACAATTGTTGCTTTGTAGGCGTGCCTCATTGCTGATATAGTGCAATATTTTGTTGATGCTAAGCTGGAATTTGATGCCTGCTACATCTATGAAGATGTTAATCGTGCAATTCAGCATGTCCACCGCAGTGGCCTGGTTCATAGAGGAATTCTTTCTGACCCCCACAAATATCTTGTAAAAAATGTAAGTCCTGTCAGACCTATGGGTATACTTTGGCAAGATGATATATTTAACTCATGCTGATGCATTTGGCTATGTAATTTGGGTAGACCACTGTAGCATCTAGCACAATTGTCTAGTTTTATCTTATTATTTTTCTCGAGATGATGACTCATCCTCAAGTGGGTTTCAAATTTGTTAGGGTCAGCTGTTACACTTTCTCAAGATGCTCAAGGAGAAGGGAAAGAAATTATTCTTGCTGACTAACTCTCCATATTATTTTGTGGATGGAGGAATGAGTTTTATGTTGGAGGTGAGTCAAATAACGGGAAATTCTACCATTATCAGTATTAGCATCTTATGTTGTGTCTGAGTAATTTATGATTTTGTACATGTGCAACCTTTCTATGAGTGTGGAATTACAAATATTGATTTCTTGTTGTTTAGGTTAACTTGATTTCCTTTGTTGTTTGGCCAAAAAGAAAAAAATTTAAGTGTTTCAGCTTTGAGTTCATCATTCAAACTTACATTTTCTAATAATTATTTTATGGTATTCTTGTAAGTTGAAGTTATCTGGAGAAGTTCTGGATATATAAAAAAAAAATCTATTTTTCTAATTATTTGTTATCATTTCTTGAAGAAGGTCAAAATACCATTTCATTGTCGTCACTTTTTGTTGTATTTGTTGAATATGAAGGCAGAAGACAAGAATCTTTCTGAGCTAAACAAGCCTTTAACATTTCTATACTGTTTTGAAGTTTTTACATGTCATTTATGATTGCATCATATGAAAGCTGCTTTTTACAATATACTGATGAGATGTAGCTAATGAAACTTTTATCTTTTATTTTTTATTTTTTCATTTTGAATGCGAAGAATGACCAATGTAGCAGCGTTCATCTCATGGATGAGATAATTTGTAACAGTCATCTCATGGATTACATAAACGTTTCTGACCCAAAAAGTGTGTTTTCTGAAGATGAAAAACCACAGACAAGCATATGATAGGATATCTTCATGGCCTTGCGTTATCTTTCTGGCTTAGGACAAGTTACCTGGCAATGTATGCTTGTGCATGTGCATCAGTCTGTGTGCTGGGGAGGGGATTAAGGTTTCAAATACTTGTTGTTAATGTTTGGGAGTGTTGGAATTTAGTTTTTGTCAACTGGTTATGGCTTATGAAGGTGCATGTTTGATGGTTATAAGTTTCAAGGAACAGAAAATTGTTTTGCTGGAAATCTGAATGGCATGCGCACGCACTCACACACTGAGAGATCAACTTACACCGTGTAAGACTGTTAAATTTGAGTTTCAAGTCTTACATACATCTCCATAGCTTTTTGTATGATTCAAATTTTTCCAAAACAACTGTTAGATTTTATATTTTATTCTTGCACACCAATTTTCAAAGCAACCAGCTATTTTTAGATATTCTATGAGATTATTACAACATAGATGAAGTAGCCATGTCATATCTGGTTGATTTGAAAATTGGTGTGTGCAATGTGCATAGAAAACTAAATCCAACGATTGCTTTGGTAAAATTTGATCATAATAAAACTTTATGTAGGCGTATAGACTTGTTACTCTCACACATGTTATAAGTTGATCCCTTCTCTCTCTCTCTCTCTCACACACACACACACACACACACACACACACACAGAGACTGACTCTTAAAGAGGATGCCTGCAAAATTAAAAATTAAAAAGGGACATAACTAAACCCCTTTGGTTTGAAGAAAGGATCCCACAAAACCTTTCAGTTTAACAACCAATGTCCCTATGACCCAAACTTAAGGGGTTTTGGTTTGGTCTGCTAATTTGAAAACAAAAGGAAGCTCACTTGCCTTTTTTTTTTTTTGGGTCAGAAAAAGGAAGGTCACGTAGATGTTTTGNTGGGTCAGAAAAAGGAAGGCCACGTAGATGTTTTGTATATAACTATATATAGGTTAACTTGTTATTTTTGTCATTTAGCATTAAGCATATGGATTAATTGATATTAAGTTCATTGAGTTATGTGACATGTTCTTAGGATTCAATGGGTTGCAGAGACTCCTGGAGGGAACTTTTTGATGTCGTGATTGCTAAAGCCAATAAGCCAGATTTCTACACATCTGAGCATCCATTCCGGTTTGTATCTTCAACTTTCTTAATCAATTTTCTGTTCCTTCAATTTTCACATGTGATGTAGAAATCTGGCATGGTGCTCTGTTTTGTTTCCGTGTCTTCAAAATATTTATGATTGGGCTCTATTTTTCTTTGTGCTTTCTATCAAAAATGATATATAATTGCAATAAAGAGTTACATGAATGATGAGGTAATCTGCATACACTCACTATTCTTTTAAACAATGAAAATTGAGGTTATACTTTCAATTGAGTCGTCGGGCTGAGGTTTTGACTATACTATTATATAAGAAAATTGAGCTTCAAAGACAGGTTTTTACTCTACCAAATATGTTGTATGCCTTAAAGATGGAAAAAAATCTGTAACAAATGATTTCTTTGCCCCTCCTTTTTTTGTGATTTGTTACTTTGTGTATTTTTCACTTCAGTTTTATTTTTTTAATTACTCTAACGATAGCTAAGCTAATATCTTTTATTTTTCCTGCACGCTGTTTTCTGAACTTCCATGTAGTTGTTATGACACAGAGAAGGACAATTTAGCTTTCATGAAGGTGGATGCATTTCTTCCTAATAAAATATATTACCATGGATGTCTTAAATCCTTTCTTCAAATTACTAAGTGGAAGGGACAAGAGGTACTTCAATTTCATATGATTCTTTTTTTTCAAAATTGTTTCATTTTTGGCATGGCATTAACCATGTAATAGATCTTGGAAGATAATTTTTTTTTGCTGCTTTATTCGTTAAAATATTCCTTTCTCTACGCCTCTGGTAGGTGATATACTTTGGAGATCACCTATTTAGTGACCTAAGGGGACCTGCAAAAGCTGGTTGGCATACTGCTGCTATAATCCATGAACTAGAAGTATGCCTTTTTCTCACAATTCCTTTGAGTGGTTTATAATTACTTTCAGATTATTTATTTTTTGCAAGTTTTAAAAGGCCTTACGGTTTTCTTCATTCTTTGTGGTCTACTTGTTACAAGGAATGTTGCTCTTAGAACTAAGAGTTGGTTTTTGCATATCTTTGTTGCTCATATCTGCTTGCCATGTAACTATCCATATTTTTACTTTTATTTTGAAGAAAGAGAAAAATGTAAATTTTCCAGCATAGTGGTTTCCGGTTACTAGAACAAGCTTCTTATGTAGTACATTACAGGGACAAAGAAAAGGAAACCTTTTTTTATTTTATTTTATATTTTTAAGTTACTTTGGAGGAGGTACTGGTGGTCCCAGGTGTTCATACAACCAATACAATTTTTTGTAAAGAAAAGAGCATGGATATTGGTTTCTGACAGTGATATAATATAGGCTATGTTGTTTTAGATTAAGATTTCAAAAGTAGGAGTGTGTTTGTGTGTGTGGGTCTGTGTGGTATCAGTTTCTGACATGGATATAATATAGGCTGCCTTGTTTTAGATTATGATTCCAAGAGTACGAGTGTGTGTGTGTAGGGTATTGGTTTCTGACATGGATATAATATAGGCTGCCTTGTTATAGATTAATATTCCAAAAATAGGAGTGTGTGTGTGTGTGTGTGGGGTATTGGTTTCTGACATGGATATAATATGGCTACCCTGTTAGATTAAGATTCCAAAAGTAGGAGTGTGTGTAATATAGGCTAGCTTGTTTTAAATTAAGATTCCAAAAGTAGGACTCCGTGTGTGTGGGGTATTGGTTTCTGACATGGATATAATATAACCCTGAATTGGACCAATTTAAATAAAAAGAAAATACAAAACTGGATCAAAATAACCCATGCCCCTCATCCTCTCTTTTGTTTCTTAATCCAAAAGCCCCTTCACTCTCTCAATCTGTGAACCCGTGTTATCTTCATCGCAAAAAACTCTCTAAAGCCCAAATAAAGTAACCACCATTTGAGAATTAGTCATTCAATTACACCCAAAATACATCTGAACATGCCTAAAAATTTTGGCTCCCCAAATCTAAAATTAGTTGACTCACGAGCAAAAGAATCAAGAAACCCAGAACAACAATGCAACAGTAATTTTTGTTCAAGCTTCAATAACACCCATAAGTCAACTGTCAATTTAGAAGAATTCACGGAAGTCAGAAATGAAAAAAGTTAAAACAGGGAATAGAAGAGAGAAAAAGAGGAAAAAAGATGAACTTGAACGTTTCAACTTTCAAGTTGTAGTTCCAAACTGGCTTCTTGAGTGTTTGTTCTCCATACTTGGAAATTGTTACAAATGATTGTGAAATTCTTGAAGAGGACACTGAGAGAGATCAACTTATTCTCTTCTTTGACCATTTTCTTCAGTGGGAGATGGGGAGTGAGTGAGAGAGAGAGAGAGAGAGTGAGTGAGAGAGAGAGAGAGTTTCTGATTTTGCTGGTTTCCTTATGAGGGAGGAGAGATGGTGTGGAAGGGTAAAGTTCAAGTTTTCTTTTGCCTCATGGACATATGTGTGGAAGGGTAAAGTTCAATTGTTCTTTTACCTCATAGACATATGTGTGGAAGGGTAAAGTTCAAGTGCAAGTGGGTAAGCTGCTGTTGGATCTAACCAAAATGACCCAACAATAGAAAATTCACATCCGTCTTTACAACAAATTGTGGGCAACCACATAAGATACTCACTATATGTATGTGTGTGTATGTATGGATATATATAATAATATTTAAACATAGCCGTAGTTCTCCACCTTGGTATGTAGAAGATTATAGCTGTTCTTGACTAATTTTTTTGATGGTTGATCGATTTTCCATTAATATGAAAAGGAAAAAAAACTATGGTTAATATGGATTCATTATCTAGGTTATTAATTGTGTGATTCATAATTACCAAACTATATATTAGTCAATGCTTTGTGCTTTCTTGTCAAAGAGGGAAAAATATCATAGTTACATTTGGCTAATTACTGACAAAATGCTACTGTCCATGGCTATTTTTACGCATTATTCCTCTAAGTTCTGATACTGTTCATTTGGGTGAAATTCTGAAACTTTTTGTAAATTCCGGTTTTTTTATTAAGATGTTGTGTCAATTTTGCAGGATGAAATACGTATACAAAATGGGGATGCTTACCGTTTGGAACAGGTATTTTTTTTGAAAGATTTCTCTTCTTTTTTTTTGTGTTGTTGGCTGTTCTGAAACTTTTCTGGACACAGGCAAAATTTCATATAGTACAAGAATTGCTTGGTAAATTGCATTCTACTGTAGCTAGTAGTCAGAAAAGTGAAGCCTTCAAATCATTGTTGGAGGAGCTAAATGACTGCAGGCAGATGGCAAGCCACAAGATGAAGAAAATGTTTAATAGATCTTTTGGAGCCACCTTTCTTACTGATACAGGTCAAGAATCTGCTTTTGCCTATCATATTCATCAATATGCAGATGTCTACACCAGCAAGCCAGAGAATTTTTTGCTCTATCCACCCGAAGCATGGCTTCATGTACCTTTTGATATTAAGATTATGCCGCATCATGTGAAGGTATTCTGGTCCTATCCTTTTCTTTAATAATATCTGGATAAAGAACTATAGTATCTCTTTTTAAATCATGCTCCATGTTGAGATGCATCCAGAAAAATTGCCTAGATCTAATTCTAGAGAACTTTCATTATCATTGTGCTTGTAAGGCAGCAATTGTCACTATATTTTTTGAAATATTTGATCTAAGAGAAGAAGAGAAAATGGGTCAGGTCATATGTTTTTTGGGGCTTGTGGCACAATCTAAAAAGATGCCCTTTTGTACACACTTGTCACCTCTGTGTATTCACTGTATCAGTAAAGATTCGTAGCACAGTAGCAGTACTTGTGTTATTGTGTTAAAAAAGTTGAAAAATGCTTGGTCAACCCTGGTTCCTTTGTTCAACCATGTCTCTTGATCCCAGACCCTGTCTTTCTGATCAGTTCCCTATGTTTTTTCCTTTTTTCTTTGTTGAAAAATTATGTAAATATGTTGTTCTGCAAGGCACTTGATAAGTTTTAAGAACCCTCCTTTTCAACCTATCAGACAGTGACTGATGAGGCAGAGATTTTGATATTCTTCTCTCCATCCATGCTTATTGGTTTCTGATTCCTTTAACCAATGCCTGAACACTTAAAATGCATGTTCTTATCTTCATGTATAACATGGATGTTTGGATTTTTATATGTGTAAGCTCTCACATAGCTAGAGCCATCATTGAGCTGAGTTTTAAGATTCAAGAAACTCTTGAGTATATGTCCTTTTTATTCTGACTGTTCTGACAACATGATCCTTTCAGGTTCCATCAAGCTTGTTCAAAAATGAATAAATATCAGGGATGGGCTATCATGCAAATAAATGCTGTGTTCATCGTCTGATATGGCCAGTGCAGGTTGCATGTTCAACATAATTCAACCAGTAAGGGTATGATAGTATGCTCATATGCCAGAATTTTGACACAATTTTTTTACACATTCTTTGTAAGAATATGCATAATTTTGCAAGCTGCATGTTCTTCCATGCTTTTAAATGCATACTGAAGCCACAAAATTAGTCTGTAAAGAAAACAAAAACATAGAAAATGTTTTCTGCTTATATATCCAAGGTACAAATTTGATATTTTGGGAGTTATCATATGAATCGGCAAATATTTCACTGATATTCTTAACTGATTAATTGCTTTAACTGAAGAAATGCATTTAACTAATTCATCCATAACTTTGGATGTAGCTGATATTATATAACATCTATATTCTATAGTTTATTATGATCTGTGATGGACATAATCCTTTTCTGGCTCTTTTTTAGGCCATGTTTGGTGTATGCCGTATTAAGAGTATAATACTGTACATGATTGTATTGCATTGTATAGCATTGTATTGTATAGTATTGCCTTTAATATTATCAAGTGTTTGGTCTTGTACATAACTAAGAGCTGGATAAAATTATTCTTTATTTGGTGTTGTAATGTATAGTATAGTATTGTATTATTTTGATTTTATTTTTTATAAACCATCTGAAATAGTAAATTAAAAACAAAATAAAAATAAATTTGACTATGTATCTCCAAATACTATTTATATGAAATTTGGCTAGAATATAAGACTTTTAACACATCTAATCTTATGTTAAACGGATATAAAAGTATACTTTAGATATCAATTTCATCATTGACTTTGATGTTATAAATGATTTAGATATTACGGTTTAACAAAATTATGTATTGTTTTTTTTCAAATGATGATGAAACTCCATTTCTTAACTGTACATGCTATTTTGTAATCCATTCCATTACCATTACTTCCAATATCTAAATACAAGGTATTCCAATAGAATCTAAAAAATGATTATATAATGCACCAAAAAAGGGGCATATATCCATTGCCCCATCCCATCCCAGTATTTAAATGAGGCTAGCCCTCCAAATTCTTTTGCAATCTAAAAAATGATTATATAATGCACCAAAAAAGGGCCATATATCCATTGCCCCATCCCATCCCAGTATTTAAATGAGGCTAGCCCTCCAAATTCTTTTGAAGATCCCTTTACAAAAACCAAATTCAATCGATCACTACTTACTTAAAAGCTGCCTCCTTTTACAAAATATTGGCGGCAGTTTGTTCTAACCTTTCACAAAAAACTTTAAGACTTGCATGTTCTAACCTTCCTTTACAGGCAGCATTTGCATACTTGAAAGCAATGTGCCTGTAATATGCAGCCAAGTAAGAATTAATGCCTAGCTATATCTCATTCGAAAGAACTTCTTGACTAAATATAACATAATGATTCCAATAATCAATTGAAAAGAACTATCTACAATTGTCCCTCTATTATTCTTACGAAACCATCCATCTACAAAAAAATCAAAAAAAGATAAATAAAGATTTTAAAATGGATATATTATATTTGCAAGCATCTTGCATACTTGGATTGTGCTCCCATCGTACATTTTCAAAAAAATATAAGTATGACTTCATTCTATTACACATAACATTACATAGCCATTTCTACCACTTATGGTGATCCTTAGTCATCTTTTCCCATTCAAAAAAGTTTTCATAGAACTAAAAATATCTAAAAGTGGTGCAAACCTTAAAATAAATAAAAAAAGGCATAAACTATTTACCCTGTTTCCTTATAAGAGAATTCCTTTACTCTCTTAGCTAACTCAATTTCAGTTGTTGCAGCTTTAGGAACAATTAGGCTATCTCTGCACATAGCTTGACAATGAAATGCATAAAGAAAGCAAGAGATATATATATATATATATAGTCCATCTCCAAAGAGGATGTTTGCAAATTTTAAAGTTTGAGGACGCGGACAAAGAGTGGACAATAGGCAGACAATGTGTGAATACAAAATTGTAAAACACATCAAAACTTGTTGCAAATACATCATTTGTGTCAACACACTGTCCACTCTCTGTTCACCCTTTGTCCACCTTCTGTCCGTACCTGCAAACTTTAAAATTTGCAGATGTCCGCACTTGAGAAAATCCCTATATATATATGGATGAAAATCTCATAACATAGTTTATCAGCAACCTATACAGTCCATCTCTAAAGAGGATGTTTGCAAATTTTAAAGTTTGAGGACGCGGACAAAGAGTGGATAATAGGCGGACAATGTGTGAATACAAAATTGTAAAACATATCAAAACTTGTTGCAAATACATCATTTGTGTCAACACACTGTCCACTCTCTGTTCACCCTTTGTCCACCTTCTGTCCGTATCTGCAAACTTTAAAATTTGCAGATGTCCGCACTTGAGAAAATCCTTATATATATATGGGTGAAAATCTCATAACATAGTTTATCAGCAACCCGTAGGACAATAGGCGGACAATGTGTGGATACAAAATTGTAAAACATATCAAAACTTATTGCAAACACATCATTTGTGTTAACACACTGTCCACTCTCTGTTCACCCTTTGTCCACCTTCTGTTCGCGTCCGCAAACTGTAAAATTTGCAGATGTCCGCACTTGAGAAAATCCCTATATATATATGGATGAAAATCTCATAACATAGTTTATCAGCAACCCGTGGTTCCATAGAATAGTTTATCAGCAACCCATGGTTCAATTGAAAATATTTGGGGAAAGGGAGAAAGAAAAAGGGAAAAACAAATTTAAGATTTGAATGTTTATCCAGAAATTAAGCTTACAGATTTTGTTGTAGAAGCGGTCACATTTGTATGATCTTTTTCCAGGATGGTAAATAATAAATATTAACCAATTAACCACAAAATAGGAGCAGAAACTGATATGAACAAATTTAGAAAGGAAAAGGATTCAGCAGAATGGGAGAGGAGAAAGTGAGAAACAGAGAGGGACGGTATGCGAATAAAACTGACTATCCTTTTCTTATTAATTCTCTTGGCTATATATAGCCTTACAACTTACAATAAGGAAACGTGCATACAGGTCCTACAATCAAGGGAAACATGCTTATTGGTGCTAGAATTATGAACAAAATATTTCTATTGCAGCTTACAAAAATTAAAGTTCAAGTCCCAACAAATGTGAAAAATAGTTGAAGTATAACACCACAGCAAAGGAATGGGATAAGTTAAAGAAAAAATGCCACAAACATTTAAGACAATAACCATCATTTCCCCACCATAACCCATGCCCATGTTGTTAGTCATTCACCAAATTTCATCAAATAGTTAGTTAGACACCAAGTCCATAATGAATTTATAATCCAGTAGTTTGAATCTCTTTCCTTTTTCAATATTCCTGCACACTCACATTGTATAGTGGCAATGTGTTTAAGATGGTATAGATTCAATTAAACATCTCCTAAGTTGAGTTCTGTGTTGATTGAAAATTAACCTGAAGTAAATCTTAACTATTAACTACAATGATTTAGAGAAGCACATTTGTAGAAGTACAATCAAGCTTAGCATTAACTCATTCAAACAGATCTCAGCACCCATAAAGAAAACAACCATTTTGACTGAATCAAATACCAAAACAGAAACCAAAAAGGACAGAGAAAGAGAGAGAAAGAAAAGAAAAAAAAACCCACAAAACGAAATGAAAAATTACAAAAACACATGAATCAAAGCCCTAGGTTAGCTCGCAAATCACCACACAAATCACAAACAGGAAAAAGAAAGAGAGAATGAAGAGAGAAAGAAGATAAAGTGCGAGGAGCGGAGAGAAACAAAGAGAAAGAGGGAAGAGATACCTAGATAATGGTCGGAAATCACATAGAAGGTCGAAGAGCACAAAGCTCCGGTCGCGTTCGATTTGGGAGGCGGTCTATTTGGGATCGTTTTTTGATTTGGGAGGTGTATTAGTTAAGCACAGTATAATAATTACAGTGCTTTTGAAGTGTATTAATTATCATGTGTCTACTGTATTAGATAAGTTAGCTGGATAAATTAATCTGGTGACTAAAGTTTAAACAAATGGCACCAAACACATAGTTATGTACTAAATAATACTATCATATCTCTTATCCGGTTTGCCTTAGTGTTTCAGTATTGAAACTTTGCAGCCTTATATTTTTTAATGAACTTATATAGGAGTTTTTTCTCTGTCTCTTAATGGTGAAAGGCTTTTATCATGCTTTTATTTCATTAGACATGCATCACACATTCACTCTGGCAATATGTTGGTGAGCAAAGAAACAAAAAAGTCTGGTGGTATGTTGTTGGGGAGAGAGTTATACTCCAGATTTATTAATAATACTAGACTGCTTATTCATACCAACATTAACAAATAACAGCACATGAGGTTGATTACTGGTGACCTAAGCATCCAACAGATTCCATTTTTAGTGAAACTTTCTTATACTTAATTTCAGGGTGTGTACTTATGCAATTGTTTTTTGTTTTTTTCTTAAAGCTGATATTCTTAATTTGGGTTTCTTATACAATCCAAATTCCTCATCTGTTTTTGCTTGACTTTTAACCTATACCTCTGAGTCTATGACTGAAAAAATAAATTCATAACACTTTAAGGTCATATTTTAAAATTCAACGGTCTCTAATCAATTAGATTTCTAAACAAAGCTTGCCCAGCGTGGAAAGTTTCATACATCTCCACTTGGCATGAAATTAATGGCTCCTTAAAGGCCCTACTTACTCCTTTTACCTGACCACATGTCTCTGTCGGTTTCATCAATCTGTCTTTTTTAATTTTCAACATTGCTGTATCTGGGATTTTTCTTCAACGTTGATCTAAATAACTTGTACGACCACATAACCCATCTTTCCAAATAATGGGTTGCGTGTTCCCATTTTAGCCAGCCTTTTGGTGTATGGGTATTGACATTATATTTTTGTAAACTGCCCCTTTTTTATTATCAATTAAATAGTTTCTTTTGTTTTAATCAATTAAAAAAATTCTAAAACTGTCTGAATTCATGACTATTTTCAAATATTTTTATGAAATTCTTATTAATTTAGAATTTGGTCAGTACCTACTACCTCTAATGTAAATGTCAATATGGCCTCATCAGCTCAATTGTTTCAGAAAGTTCCATGGACATTTGTGGGTTGGAATTGTACTTCCTTTCCTTCTTCGTTGTAGGAAGTGCCCTGGTTGGTGATTAAAAGGAAGCAAGTCCAAACGTATCAAACCCAACTTATTTTGTTCATATCACGATTCTACCTACACGGAAAGTTTTGGGACCGAACTCTCAAAGTTTGAAATGATTTTTTCTCCGTAGTAACTTTAAGAAATTATATTTTAATATCATATTGTGTATCACATCTCTAATAAAGTGATGACCCATATTTAAGTGAATTCTTAATACGCATGTGTTCATTTTTAATACAAATAGTTATATTATTTTAGCCTACAGAAAGCTTAAGGTTATAAGGTTAGAAAGTTTGGATTGTAATTCAAAAACTTGAGTTTTTGAGATAAGTAATGCTAGAAAGATGAAGTTTTGGTGGCAGTACGTATTGTCTATCTCTAATAAATGTGGAAGTTCATCTAAGATTTTATTTTATTTAAGAACTCATAATATGGTATCAAAATGTGATACCTACCTAACATATTATCAAAAAGTGTGACAAATAGTTTATTTCTTCGGGATAAGACTGTCAAGTTGAGAATTCGAATTTCACAACTTAACCACATGGACGCGGGCTTTGGGGAACCAAGGTAAAGGCGACCTACCCATCCATGTTATTTTATTTTATTTTATTCATTTTTACGAGACCCTTTCTAATTTGAGTTAGTAGAAGGCACTAGGCAGCAAAAAAACAAAATATAAATAGAATAGAATAGAAAGCGAGAAAGGTCCATATTACAACATATAAGATGGTGAGTAGATGGGAACGTGTAACAAAATAGTTCACCAAACTCCTCCCCCATTGCCACCTGTCTCACCTCCAATTTCTCTGACGAACATATATATAGAAGACAGACCAAATATAAGAAAGAAGAACATGAAACAAAAGGAGACCAAAAGAACTCAAATGGACTTCCCAAAACCCACAGTTTGTGTTCTTGATGCTTCCAGCTATGTAGGCTTTTGGATTCTCAAAGGGTTGCTTGGTCGAGGTTTCACAGTCCACGCAGCTATTCAGAAGAATGGTATGCATATATAATTTCGACCCTTTTGGCTTCTTAACTTTTGAGGACTGAAAATGAGGTTTAGGGTATCTTAAATTGTTAATTTGAGTTATAAACTTGTATGTGTTTATGGGTTTAACTGTTTGATGCAGGAGAGACAGAGATACAGAATAGAATTAGGGACATGGAGAAGGTAGAAGAGAGATTGATAGTGTTTTCTGTGGATGTTTTGGATTACCATAGCATTCTTTTGGCTTTGAAGGGCAGCTCTGCTATGTTCTGCTGTTTGGACAGTCTAGATGGATATGATGTAAGTGTTAATTTTGGTGTCCCTTATTTTAAGGAATGTTACTTGTACCATTTTGTATACCAGTTCTCTAATAGAAAAGTGACTTATTGACATAAATAAGTCTCACCTCTATTAGAGAAATAGTACACAAGATGGTACTAAAATATAATACACTTAGTATTACATGTAATTTAGAGAGTAATGTCATTGGGACTCTAAAAAAGCGTCTACCTATTATGCTGACTATACAAATAGCACTATCATTTTAAGATATTTAAATATTTTGTGGTTGGTGCTAATTATATATTATGGCTTGCTTAGGAGAAAATGGTGGATTTGGAGGTTAGAGGAGCAATTAATGTTGTGGAAGCATGTGCCCAGACAGAGAGTGTGGAGAAGATTGTGTTCACTTCCTCTCTGACTGCAGCAATATGGAGAGAGAACATTTGTTCTGAGAAAGATGTTGATGAGAAGTCATGGAGTGATCAGGAGTTTTGCAGGAAATTAAAGGTTTCAGCTTCTATACTTTTATTATTTATTTGTTAACTTATAATGATATATATATAGGCCTTTCAAATATGAAATTTCATATTTATGAGAGTTTTCATAAAACTCATTACATATAGTATTAAAACGATATGAACCGTTTATTTGTTAAGTTTATATTCAAAGATTATATTTGCAAAAAATTAATTAAATCAGAAACTATTAAGTTATTAAATTTTGATCAAATAAATAGAGGAATAAAATATTTCGATAAACACTTAAAAATGTAATCATTTAATCAATGGACAAATGATTTTCGATTAATCTGATTTTTTGCAAGCATGATCCTTAAATAGAGACTAAAAAAGTAGACGGTTCCGATTATCGAAATACAATGTAAAGTAGGCTCATAAGGAATTCCACTAATAAGTTTAAATGTGAATCCTTCATTTTCTTTCCAATCTTGAAAAAAAAAAAAAAAACTAATGAAATGGTAAGCTCAATATTGCTTTATATTGTCCTTGGAAAAACAATAATTAAGTTATAGTAGTTTGATTACAATATTTGGACTGAAGTTTTGTATTTTTTTTGTATTTTCTTCTTGTGTATAGTTGTGGTATGCCCTGGCAAAGACACTATCTGAACAGGCTGCTTGGGCCCTATCCATGGACCGGATGCTGAAGATGGTCTCCATAAATACTGGACTAGTTCTTGGGCCTGGTGTCGCTCAGCAGAATCCTCACACAACTATGTCTTATCTTAACGGTTCGGATACTCACTTCTCTATTTTTAACTAAAATTATATCTCACATTAATTAATCACATAATATGCCAGTTGATGAATACATATTTTATTATGATCAACTGGGTTTTTGTTTGTCATATATTATAGAGTGCTATTTTATTTACCACAAAAAAGTGGTGTTGAGCATTACCACCATATTAAATGGTTAACACGTGTTCAATGAGGAACAGCATCAACTACCTAACATGATAGTAATGCTCACCATTTGTGAGCAAAATATTTCTCAATATTGTGACCAATTGTTAATAAAGTCATCAACTATCATATGGATCAGCTAATATAATCAGAAAATGTGATCACTTTAACATTACTCATCTTTTGTGTGGACTGTGGACCACGATTTCATATATACAGGAGCGGCTCAAATGTATGAAAATGGGGTGCTAGCATTTGTTGACGTGGACTTTCTTGTCAGTGTTCACATTCGAGCTCTAGAGGACCAGTCCACATGTGGGAGATACTTCTGCTTTAATCGAATAGTGAATACTGAGGACGAAGCTGTTAAGCTTGCAGAGAGCTTGAGCCCTTTAATATCATTACCACCCAGGTATGAATAATTAACAACAATTTTAATTAACTACTTGATTATACCAAGGACTCTATGTAATTAATTAGGATAATGCTACTATTATTATTATTGAAGTTAAGAAAAGAAATTATGAGGTTGAGTTGGCATGCCCTTCTTGTTTATATGCAGGTATCATTACCAAGGGAGTGATGAGGTACATATTGAGCGACTGACGACGAAGAAGCTGAGCAAGTTGGTTGAGACTTGAGGAAGCAGCTTATTACTTATTAGTATGAGATGAAACCCTCTTTAGTTCTTCAGTTCTACTTTCCTTATTAATTAATTTAATTACAATTAGATTATTTGTGTATGTATATATTATCGTCTAGAGTGTTTGAACTTTGAAGAGAAATTAAGCAGTGCTGTGGTTACATTAGTGGCATGGTCTCTAAACATAAGTTTTTTTTGTTTTTTTCAATACCATCTCCGTTCTTGCCTCACCCCGTATACCTGTTTAATAAAAAATATATATATTATATAATTTTTTTTTTGGTTATTTTTATAATTTAATAGTGTCATTTAGTGTTGATGTGATATAATATAATAAATTTTAATGTATTTTATCTATGTTATATTTGTATTTATGTTGATTTGGTATATATTAATAAAAAATTATTTTTTTAAAAAATAATAGGAACCCTGAATACTCGATGGGGACCCCAATACCCGGCGGGGCGGGTATGTTATTGGTAAACTAGTCGCGAACCCGCCCTGTTGTCATCCTTAGCAATGTCAGAATTAATCATCATACCTTGTGAACCATGACTACTATTTATAGTGGTTGTCCTACAGGGTGACGGATAAGTGGATCAATTTGCCAATTCCTTATGGTGTTGACCCAATGAAGAGAATAATTTAGTAATTTTTCATAGAGGTAATTTTTTAAAAATAATTTAAAAATTAAATAGTTTTGATCACGAGACTATATTACTGAATAGAAATAATACTAAAGAAAGTCAAAAAGAAAGTAAATTGAAAAATATAATTAACATTCCTCAATCCTCACCCTTAGTTTGATTGATATACTAAATGCGGGAGGCTGGATTTTTAAAGCATATTCTTGTAAAATGATTAGGTCCTCGGGTTGGGGCTGGAGCCGGGCTGACCCATTTTTCAAACCTATTCTTTTATGATATCAAACTTTAAAGAAAGGTAACCTGGTTTCACGCGGCAAATTCCTACAAAAACGCCTCTCATTCCGATTCCAGTTATTACTATAAAAGCACGACTCTTTGCAACTCTCCATTCCTCAGGAGATCTAAAACCCTCAATGGAACCCTCAATGGAATCAAGAAAAAGAGTAGCTAATCCACCACCACCTCGGGTCGAGAAAATGAGGTTTACTCCCAAAAATAGCATACCGATTTATGAGTTTGAATTGATAAACTTGTGCAATGGTTTACTTTGGAACTAAAAGAGATGATGATACACTGGCCAAAAAAAAAAAAGAGAGATGATGATACCTTGTATGTGTGCAATCCACTTTTGGGTGAGTTCATCACCACTCCACCTGCGAATAAGAGTAGGCGCTGCCGCACTTTCTCTGGACTTGGTTTCAGCAACTCAACCAATGAGTAAAAGGTGTTGTAAATTACTATCTCATTGGATAATGACCTCGGGGTAGAGGCCGAGGCTGAGATGTACACCATTGGTACAAGAGTTTGGAGAAGCATTGGAAATGCTCCTAGTCACTTTTTGGTTGATTTACCTTTGAATTCTTTTCTGCATGGAGCTCTTCATTGGGTTTCCTTTGGTTGTACAAGTTCTGAGTTTATAAGTTCTTTCAACTTTGAAATAGAACAATTTCGACCACTACGGGGACCTAGCTGCTTTGGACAAAGAGAGATGGAACATTCACCTTGTACGAAGTTGGGAGTGTTAGGAGGCTGTCTTTTTTTATGTGTAGTTGATGATGATTCTAGCAGATTTGACCAATACTATTGCCAAAAACTTGCATGGATTAGTTAATACTTATTCAAAAAGATATTGTTACCAGACTCCATATGATCTACACAACACCTAACAATAAGCTCAATGCGATTCAATACTATGATCGTTGTGATAGATTTTGAGCTTGTTCAAGCTTTTGCTTAACTAAGAATTTGTTGTTAGGATCGATTAGATAGAATGGAAAAACACA
>QANT01007638.1:0-24563 GCA_003254885.1 Purshia tridentata
TAATGTTCTATTGTTTAATTAAGTGTAATTGGTTTTTTATGTCTATTAGGATTGTATCTCCTAAAGTGTCAAACATGATATCAGAGTTAAATTGATCAAAAACTCTAGAATTGATTTTTTACTCAAACTAACTTGTCTCTAAACTGCTTATAAACTGCCAACCCCTACTCGTGCTCTAATCCTTGACTTGCTCAACAATGCTAAGATCTGTGTTTGTGCCCTACTGCAAGAAAATTCTGCTACTGTGATCTGATCCTAATTTAAAAAAAAAAAAAAAGACCTATAGTACTCGTGAACAGTACTTCGATGCAGTGCTGTGAATAATGCTTCACTACAATGTTGTGAATAGTGCTTCACTACAGTACCCGTGAACAGTAATTTGATACAGTGCCCTGAATAGTGTTTTGCTACAGTGCCATGAACAGTGCTTCAATCTCTGGTATTTCTGCTCCATTTTTATTGTCCTCTTTCTACAAAATACAGGCACCCATGGCTATTTGATGTTGCACTTGTACATGAGACCAAGCCAAGTAAATTTAGCTATGCTTTATGTACTTTTACTTCTGCTTGTGATAATGCTTGGGTGGTTGATATTGGAGCGATTGATCATATCACTAATAACCCTAGGAAGTTTACTATCTTCACTCAAAATTGCTCTAAGTACATTGTTAGAACTGCTAATGGTCAAACTGCCCCTGTTACTGGTGTCGGCACAATCTACCTTAATTCCCGAATCACTTTATCCAATGTTCTCTTGGTTCCCTTTTTGGATAATGATTTATTGTCTGTTTCTAAACTTATGACCGCATATTTTTATCATTTTTTTTCCAATTGTTATTTTCAGAACCTTCATACTCAGAAGAGGGGATTTGTGGTACTTTCATAACTTAGACTCCACCATCGTTACTAACCAAGTGCGTGCACATGAATTGGCGAATGAGAGCATGATTTGGCTATGGCATCGATGGTTAGGGCATCCTTCCTTCGGCTATTTAACAACATATTTTACCTTCTTTATTCAAGTCTTGTGATAAGGATTTCAAGTGTTCTACTTGTGAGACTTGTGTTTTGGCTAAGAGCCACCGTACTGTTTTCCCTTTAAGTAATCATAAAGAGTTGTTACCATTTCTCTAATTCATTTTGATGTGTGGGGTCCATCTCAAACCTTTACTTCTGGTTGCATGCGATGGTTTGTCACCTTTATTGATGATTGTACTCGTATAACCTGGGTTTATTTGCTTAAACATAAAAGTGATGTGTGCGGTGTTGTTCGGCAATTTTGTACTATGATTCGAATCTAGTTTAATACAACCATCAAGGTGCTCCGTTCTGACAATGGCCGTGAATATGTTAACACCGATCTAACCACCTTTTTCCAAGCTCACGACATCATTCATCAAACATCATGTCCCTATATGCCCCAACAAAATGGTGTTGCTGAACGCCACAATCGTCGCCGTATGGAGGTTACTCGTGCTTTCTTGTTAGATAAAAATGTTCCTAAATATCTATGGGGTGATGCTTTGCTGTCTGCTATGTATGTGAGCACCGGGTTCCTTCTAGTGTTCTTGGGTTTCAGAGGACTCTCTAGGTTCTTACTGGGAAGGTGCAAGATATGCCTTATGTTCCAAACCTGCCTCCTGAGATCTTTGGCTGTGTTGCTTATGTGCTTGTTCACTCTCACCAGCGCAGCAAACTGGATGTGTGTGCGCTCAAATGTGTGTTTGTGGGCTATGCACCCACTCATAAGGACTATCGGTGTTATCATCCTCCTACTCGGAAGATGTATGTCATCATGGATGTTACTTTTCATGAAGACTTGGCCTATTTCTCTTTAGATGGCTCTCCTCTTCAAGGGAAGAATGATGTTGTTCAAGAGGGTCACCATATGTGGCTAAGTAGTTCTGGAGTGGCCGACCGATTAGAGCATTCTCACCGATTGGTTATAGACGACCCGAGAGCAACAGTGACTATGGATGGTGTGGACAACTGGTCGGAGGATTCTCACCGACCGGTCGTAGATGACCGAAGAGAAACAATGATCAACAGAAGTGTGCCTGACCGGTCGGAGGAACCTCACCGACCGGTTGGAGACGGTCCGACTGAAATCTCTACTCAAACTGACTCCCCTTTCTCTCCACTACTCGTCCAATCTACTTCTGAGGCTCCGAATGAGGTAATCCCTGAAACTAGTGATGTTTTGTCTAACTCCCCTGTTTTAGATCACATGCATGAGCCTAACCAACCAACATATGCTTTGCCTGCTCGCCCAAACCGTGGTAAACCAAAAAAACAATATGAAGCTGACCTAAATGCTAAAGCCAAATATCCCATTAGTAACCATGTGTCAAGCCATAGATTGTCAAAGTCATTTGAGTCGTTTCTATGTCAAGTATCTACTGTATCTATTCCAAGACAGTTGCAGGATGCATTAGTAGATTACAAATGGATTGAAGCTATATCAAAAGAGATGAGAGCCTTACAAAAGAATAAAATATGGGATGTGGTTCCGTTGCCTCCAAAGAAGAAGACTGTAGGATGCAGGTGGATTTTCACTATAAAATAAAAGGATGATGGCTCAGTGGAGAGGTACAAAGCAAGAATAGTAGCTAAGGGTTACACTAAAAAATATGGAGTAGTTTATAACGAAACATTTGCTCTAGTTGCGAAACTTAATACATTATGTGTATTACTTTCCTTGGCTGGTAATCAAGACTGGCTACTATTACAATATGATGTTAAGAATACTTTCCTACATGGCGAGTTGAAGGAAGATGTGTATATGGACCTCCCACCAGGTGTTCCAGGAAACAATGGAATGATGTGCCGGTTAAAAAGAGCACTGTATGGCTTAAAAAAATTTCTCCGAGCTTGGTTTGGAAGATTTGCTCTGTTAATGAGAAGGTTTGGGTATAAACAATGTAACTCAAATCACACATTGTTTCTAAAGCATAAGGGTGACAAGGTAATTGCTTTGATCATTTATGTCGATGATATGATATTAACTGGGAGTGCTCATATTGAGATTGATAATTTGAAGAAATATTTGTATAGTGAATTTGAGATGAAGGAGCTGGAAGATTTGAAGTATTTTCTTGGAATAGAAGTCATCAGATCAACTCAAGGCATATTCCTATTACAGAGAAAGTATGTATTATACCTATTAACTAACACAAGAATGTTTGCTTGTAAACCCACTGCCACCCCGATTGAACAGAATCATAAGCTTCATGAGAGTCCGGATGATGTTCCTACCAACAAAGAGAGATATCAACGACTTGTAGGCAAGTTAATTTACCTATCTCACACTTGACCTGATATTGTGTATGCTGTAAGGTGTTGTCAGTCAGTTTATGAATGCACCTAGTGAAGAGCATATGGATGCTATTGATCGAATCTTGCAATACTTGAAGAATGCCACAGGAAAAGGTATCATGTTCACTAAGAATGATCACCTGAAAAATGAAGGATATACTGATTCTGATTGGGCTGGTGATAATACAAAGAGGCGTTCTACTTCAGGCTCCTTTACATTTGTTGGAAGTAATCTTGTTATGTGGAGAAGTAAAAAACAAAAAGTGGTGTTCCGTTCAAGTGCTGAAGCTGAATATAGAGCAATAAACTAAGGTATATGTGAGTTACTGTGGATAAGGAACTTAATAACTGACTTAGGGTATAAGCCTACAATTGCTATGTCCTTATCAGTCTGCTATTGCCATTGCTGATAATCCAGTGCAACATGATCGTACTAAGCATGTGGAAGTGAATAGACACTTTATAAAAGAGAAGCTGGAAAACCAAATTGTTGATGTCCCATTTGTGAAGTCTGAAGACCAACTAGTTGACATTGTAACTAAGGCTATTTCTAGTATAGTATTTTCCAACTCATTTGACAAGTTGGCATGGTTGATATGTATGCCCCAACTTGAGGGGGATTGTTGGCGTGAGTTATTTAATTAATTGTTTAATTAAGTGTAATTAGTTTCTTATGTCTATTAGGATTGTATCTCTTAGAGTATCTAGGATTTGTATCACTATATATACATCCTAAAGTTGGAGAAGAATATACAGAAAATTATTTTACTATTTTATATTTGTCAACACCTACTTCCAACTCAGACACAAAGAGAGGAAGGGCGTAACTAAAGAAAAGAAGAACCATACAAGTCCAAAGAACAAGTGGAGCAGTACAAATCTAGCAAAAAACTAGAGCAGTAAGAGCGACAAAGTGAGAAGGCAAGTTGCAGGGGAATAGATCTGGGATGCTGGGCTAAGCTTTTGAATTTTAGTTTGAAAAATAGACTCGGTAAAAAGCTAAACTATGCTGGGCTATAGCCTACCTAGCCCTCTACATACATCTGTCCCTGCTGATAATGACGTGCATATAAAGGTGAAGCACATCTTTAATGGGTTATTACTCTTTTTCTTTTGTAAAGAGAAATTTTATATGATGGTAACTAACGTGACATTGAAATTCATTTCTTTTCAAGAAAAGAGGTAGAAATTACAAAATATATTACTAACGTACACATCTTCATTTAGCAAAAATATTGTTTCAAATTGGAAAAGCTCGATCGATCTCTTCAGTAGCTCATATTGAAGCCATACTTCCAGATTTATTAATTACGTGAAAGACCTAATTAATAACTCTCATATGATCTCCTCAGTTGATTCCTCTTTCCCTTCAACTTTTTTGTACACAAAGCACATTGAAATAAGCATATAAACACACAAATTCAAAGCACTCAGCCCTGCAAGTACCCAATAGTAGTAATGCAGGTGTGCACGGTTCAGATTGTCACCCAACCACTTCTCACCAGACTTTGAGCTAATAACCTGCACCACAGAAATAACACCATTGCTAATGAAGCTCCCCACTCCTACAATACTAATATATGCTGCTGCCCCCAAACTCCTCATTGCCTCTGGCATTTGATCATAGAACAATTCTTGAAGTCCCACAATTGTGAATGTGTCTGATAGGCCACAAATAATGTACTGTGGGAGTAACCACCATACTCTCATTGGTACAATTGCTTTAGGGTTGTCAATGAGGTCATACTGTTTTGCAACACTGACCCTTTTTGTTTCCACTAGAGCTGACACAACCATGTTGAGTATGGAGAGGAATAGGCCAAAGCCAATTCGTTGCAGCACGGTTATGCCTGAGGGGTGTCCCGTGAGCTTCCGGCCTAACGGGACAAGAATCCGGTCATATATTGGGACGGAGATTAGGATTGTGATGCCGACGAGGCATTGAAGAGATGCCGGGGGAAGCTGAAAGTGGGGTCCAATGGATCGGATCATCATAGAACCTTGCTTGATGAAGTAGGTGTGGAGTTGGGACTGAACTACAGTGAACATTAGGCAACTTAACCATATGGGGACAAGACGGAGAACCAGCTTCACTTCTTCCACTTGATTTAGAGAGCAAAGCCTCCAAGGGTTCTTGACTTTGCTTGATGCATCAAGTTTGTCAATGATCATTGCTTTGTCCAATAACCTGCAGTTTAATTTCAAATAAGCATATCTAAAATTTATTATATTCACCCAAAGAAAATAATAATGTAAGAGATCGATCATTGTCATTCTATTAATATTGTCTAGGACCATTACCATTCTTAAAAAATTAAAATATCATTTAGAACTTTTTGTACATATATATGACCATCAACTAAATTCTGTATCGGTTTGTTTCATATATTAAAATTCATTTACAAATGAAAAAATAATAATAATAAATTGATTTACAAACAACATAAACTCAACCTTTGTTTGTCACTAAGCTCAAAATGATGAGAACTTTTTGGAGAAGACTGAGGGAGTTTGGTATCATTTTCTGTAGCTAGTTGTGCTTTTATTCCTAGATCTTGCAATGGGGTCATGCATTCTCTTGCCCACTTTGCTTTTAAGCTGTGGCTTATTTGAGGCTGCAACCTCATTTACTAGCTGACTGTAACTCTCTCTAAGTTTTGCTTTAATAAAGTTTATTTTAGAGTTACATTGATACAATCCATTATACACATCACACATGAGTTAAAGCTAAAGTTTTTTTGAAAAATTTTCCTAAAAAAAGAAAAGGAAAATTGCTAATGGATGAAATATCTTTTCTCTTTTCTTACCACTATATAGGAGCTAGTGGGGTCAATATATTGGCCCAATGGCTTCTTTTCCCATTCCAATTTTCTAACCTTTTTAATTTCTCTAATTAATTAGACTTTTCAAGGTGTCCCCCACAAAGACAAATTTCTGACTTTGTGGTTGATTGTGTGGTTTTCGTATTAAATAAACATCTAATCCTTCCCAATTTAGTTGATAATGACTAAAAGGAGTTATGATCCTGAACACAATCCACTTGTGCTTTCACGCAAGGTGACATATAGCCATGGACCACCACAATCTACACTTAATTAACAACATGACGCAACTCAAGTTGACCTAATTATTGTGTTTTCTTCCTCACTAATCCGAACTCCAACCACTAGCAAAAATGGGTAGGGGATTGCCACTCTTCACTTGAGGCATGCCCGCCACGTGGACTTACTTGTAACCTACTTTTCTTCGTTTTTTTGGTCGACTCGTAACTGACTCATTTAAGGTGTGTTTTGGTAGGACTCCATTCAATTCAAGTAGTAGACAATTTCATTTTCTAAGTGTTTGTCGAAAGAGACATGTACCTGAATTGTTTAGTCCGACCCAAAGTTCTATGCTTGGATTGAACTCCCATGTGGGTCCCACTGCCCTCATCATCTCCGTAGTAGACATCCAAAGCATCCGTCTTTGTCACGCGCCACTTTCGCGCCGCCGCCACAAACACTTGTGCTACCGCTGTGTAAGGGCTCCCCGGCGGAGCTTCCTTCCGATATCTTTTCATCCCTAGCAAAAATAATAAGAGGCCCGCCCCTATTACTCCCACCAACACACCAAAGCCAACGGCCCAACTCACGTTGTCCTGCATTATGACATATTTTCTTATTAGATCTTTAGAGTTTGATCCTTATTTCATAAAACTTAGGGTTCGTTTGAATTTTTAAAGTTGGATTTAGATTTTCAAGTTTATATATTTGAAATTCATGTAATTTAAATTCTTAAATTTGAAATTCTATTATTTGGATACAAATTTTAAAAGTGAGAATTTTACTGAATATTTCAATTTTAAATTTTGTTTGACAATTTGAAAATTTAAATATATGAATAAAAAAATAAGAGTTGACCGGAAAAATCGTTGAAAGGCAATCAAAAAAGTTGATAAAGATGGCTAGAAAAGTAGACAGAAGTGACCAAAAAGGGTTTAGGGTTTAGGATTTAGAAAAAGCTGACTGAAAAAGTTGACCGAAGGTGGTCGGTAGAATTTTGGTTTTGGTCCAAATCTAAATACTCTTTAAATCAATCCAAATAGGTAGATTTGGAATATTTGAGCTCACTAAATCCAAAACCCTTCTATCCAAACGGGCTCTTAGTAAAATAATGAAGTTTCATATGTTATGATTTTCATGCATATATAATCAAACTTTTAAATAAAAAAAAGTTGTTTGGTCGGTCAATCGGTCAAGATATTAACCGATTTAGACTTTTAGTATCTAATATCAATATATTAATCAAAAAGAATTGAAAAGAATTGAATTTAGACCTTTAGTATCTAATATCAATATATTAATTCATATATAATATAAATAGACATAATTTGATAATATATTGAAATTTTTTAAGAAAAAGGCATATATAATGGGCATTAATTATTTTAAGTAAATGATGTGTTACCTGAATATAGATGACCACTAGTGAGGCAACAGTGGCAGAAATTACTATTGCTAAATACCACCAATTGAAGAACGAGCTCTTGGCCTCTTTCTCTTTTGGGGAGTTCTCATCAAACTGATCTGCAGCGAAGGTTTGGACGCAAGGCTTGTGCCCACCTTCTCCAACCGCTAAAGTGTAAAGCGCCACGAAAAATACTGCTTTGCGATAATGGATAGGAACAACGGACACAGATAAGCAAAGTACAACCATTCCCTGCACTCATAATTCATAACGTACACAGACACCATTAGCTACAGCTCATCATCAAGTCCATCATCAGCAAAGTACAACGGTTGTATATAACGAAGAGTTTCTTGTGAAAGGAGATGGGAAAATTAAGTTAATTAATTACCATGAGAAAAATGGTGGAGGAGACAATGATTGTCTTGAAGCGACCGAGGTAGGAATCGGCAACTATGGCCCCAAGTAGAGGGAAGAGAGACGACACACCAACCCACATGTTGACGTTTTTTGCGGCGGTGGACAGGGGCTGGTGGAGGTGTTTTGTGAGGTACATGATGAGGTTAGCAGCTAAGCCAGTGTAAGCAAACCTCTCTGCTACCTCTACAACTGCGGCGGGAGTACATTGCAAAATTAAGGAACCAAAAATCAACAACAATACCAAGTAATATATGTAACGGAGGCTTAAAATTTCTTGAAATTTTGAAGTGTTTGAAATTTAAAAAGCTTACAGATGATGAAAATGGCCGCACTCCAGCCACCTGTAGAGGGTTTTTGGTCGGTGGTGATGCATAACTGGTTCTGAAGGCCATGTTCTGTCATGGTTTTGGCTAGAGAGAGAGAGAGAGAGTTGGCGTGAAACTTTGGATGTATATGTCTTAATGAAATGTTGAGGGGATTTCATGGGTTCTTTACCATATATATAGGGTGAATGAAAGTGGATTGATGACGTTTTATAGACTTTGCATTGACATTGATGTTCACTAGCCAGTGGTTTCAATTAGCAATATCCAATTAATAAATTGAAAATCTACTATATCATTTGAGAAATATATGATTAATTAAAAAATGGTTATTTGTGTAAATGCCTACTCAAACTTATTTTTTTTCTCATTTTATCCTCTTTGAACTTTACAAAAGACTCCCAACTCCCAATTTCCATCAGCTTCATCCATTTGGCAATTAAAAAAGATGACACGTCACCTACGTGGATGCGTATTTTGATATTTACACAGCCTAAGAGTTGAGTAGGATTGACATATCGCCAAATAGGGAGGGCAAAAATCCCTGCCCTCAAAATTCCCCGTGGGGTCCCGCCCCAATTAAGCGGGTATGGTATCCTGTCCCGCCCCATCCTACCTTGTCCCGTCCCTTATATTTGTTTAATAATAAAAAATTATATTATATACTTATATTATATTATAATTTTTTTCTTAATTTTTGTTATCTTTAAAATTTAATAGTGTCATTTTTATGATTTAGCATTAATGTAATTTAATATTATGAATTTTAATGTATTTTATCTATGCTATATATATTAATATTTATGTTGTTTTGGTATGTTATTAATTAAAAAAATTATTATTTTAAAATATAATAGGGTCCCCGAATACCTGATGGGACTCGATTACTCGACGGGGCGAGTATAGTATTGGCAAACCCACCCCGATCCCGCCTCATTGCCATTCCTTTGACCAAATCGGCGCCAACTTAGCTCAAAGTGGGTCCCACGCCATCTAATTAAATGGATCTAGCCCTCCAGACTTTCTAGACGCTCCAGATGTTCCCAGTCTGCTCCATCATCTCCACCATTTTCTGATATTCTCCATCATTATTCTCGTCATCTTCTTGCTTCCATATTTCCATCAATGAGCACCATGAGTCACAAAAGCAACAGCACCAGTAGGCACCATGTAGTGGGGAACCAATGCAATGCTACTATAGAAGAGTAGCTTAATTTGCCACATCTTGGACTAACAAACATCTAATTGTACGTATTGTCCTTGATTGTACGTATTTGTTTTTTGTATTTTTTTGCTTTAGTTGATGTCATGGAGTGGGTTGGTAATTTTGTTACTTTAATGATTTCGCAATGTAGAGGTCCAATAGATGTGGGTTCTTTGATGGGGGTTTCTGCTGATGTTATTTTGCTTTGGAATGAGATTTGTTGGGTTTAGTTAATGGCAGCAGGAGATGTTAGTTTAGTTTGTGTTCTTACTTTGTTTTGTTAAAACCTCCTCCTTTCTTTAATCCACAGGAGGCGGCTACTTCAACCAAAAAAAGGGCGACCCCCTATTCAAACCGAAAGAAGTACCTCAGGTTTGTGTTTTGGTTTTGTAAAAGACCCAGGTGTATGGGGAAAAGAGACCCTGAATAATTTGTAAAAGACCCTATATAATGGGCATATGTTTGGTTTTCAATATTAGTTATAAAATTTCTAATTAATATAGGCATCCTTGTTTTGTTTCCCAATTAATATAGGCATCAATATTGGGTTGAAGAAAACATTCCCTCTTACAAAATTATCACAATAAACCATCAATATTTACTCACCAATAAAAAAATACAAACAATATTTACAAAAAATATTCACCATCAAAATTACTCCAAAACCAATAAATGAGCACAAAATACCCTTGTTCATTGGCAATATTCACCATCTATATGCACCAACAATATACAATTAGCCAAAAACCACAAAAAATAAGCCTTCACCATACATTTTCACCATAAGTGTACCATTTCCAATTAAACACCACAATAAACCCACATTCCCTATATGCACCAACTGCCATGAATGAGTACCCATTGATTATACCAAAACCATCAAATAACACCAATGAACTTTTATGAACAATTAAAGCTACCAAACCATCAAAAAAAGTCATCAAAAGCCATCAAAAAGCCATATATGTTATCTTAATATTAGCACTTAGAATTCCCAAATGGGCTTCTTCATGGCCCTCTTGCATTTTCTACTCTATTGTGGATCACATGTGGAGGCATGCACAAGTCCACTTTTAGAAGTGTTTTGAGATTGTTAAATTAGATAAGTTTAATTAAGAAATCAGTGATTAACCGAAGGGTGGGGAATTAAACCTTAATCCAACCTTTATTCTTCACTTTGGGGCATATTCAGATGTTGTGATCTTTATCTCCATATCTACTGCACCTAATTCTAAGGTTGAACTTCTGTAACTTGTGGCCCTTGGATGCTAGTGCCTTAGGCTCATTAGTAGCTCGGATTCTTGCGTTCTTTGGCCTTCCAGGCGACTTGTGAAATTTGGGAAGCATCAATGGTATCTTACCTGTTGTTACCCATAAGTCTTGACTTGTCATTGGACTAATTATAGGTGTGTAGGTTCTCTCATAAGCTTCTTTCTTGTAGCAATCAACCATAAACTCCTCCGGCTCACCTGAAATGTGCTAATGACTGCACATTCATGTACATAAGGAATACCACTAAGGTCCCACATTCTACATGAGCATGTTTTCATGTCCAAATCCATTCTATGAGTTCGACCACTGTATATTCTAACTTGGTACTTTTTCTCCCCTCCTAGTCTTGGGATTTAGTAGAAACACTTATCCTTGTTTTATTCTAGAATTTTGTGAATTCTAGGCCTAATAGAATGACTTCATCTCTCTAACCATGTCCTTCTACTACATTCAACAAATTAGATAAAGCCTTGTCCTTTCTAACATTGTAAGGATATGCTTATCTCTTGCATTCAATATAGCTTTGTTGAAGGCCTCACAATTGTTATTATCATTTAATGTCCGTAATGAAATGAGACTTGGCCCAATGCTTTGCAGGTCTTTCATGTAGCCAATTGAAGGCTATCTCATCAAGCTCTAGCATTTTCTTCATCTCATCATCGAGCGAGCCACTATATTGTTGATGCCCTTGCAGCGTTCTCTAACTGTAACTTCAATGCCAACCCTTTGTGTGGCTTATTGAAGTTTGAATAGAGATGATTCAAGCAATGTTAATGCTCAACATGTGGGAACAACTCCTCTACTGCCTCAAGCAAGTCCTTCTGCTTATCTGTCATAAAAATCTAACCATGTGAATTCTCAATTTGCAAGTCATCTCCAGCAACTTCAAAACTATCTCCAACTATCATAAATCTCAACCTCTACCACATAATATGCAATGGGGAACATCCCATTATTGGCATCAACCCCAACAACGAACAAGATTTGTCCAAGGTAGGGTCCTTTGATGTGGCAACCATCCAACCATATGAAGGGCCTACATCCTTCAAGGAAACCCTTATTAAATGCACCTAGGCATATATATATATTCTCTCAAATGTGGCCTCACTCTCCAGACTTGATTGTATGCCTACAGTTGTTCCTTCATTTTATTTCACAAGCTCATCACAATAATCCCAAAAGGCAGCATACTGTTGATTGTATTTACCCTCCAATATGGTTCCTACATTCGCTTTTGCTCTGTATATTTGTGAATCTGATGGATTGATTTTACATTCTACCTTCACGTGTTCCCTAAAAGCTTGTAGGTACCACGTACATTGGGTTGCAGCTTAGTTCGTATTGCAAACTTAGTGGCTAAGTATGTGGCATTGATGGCCCTATTTGTGGTAAACTTGTTACACTTGTGTTTTGCTCTTAAGGTCTTGATAAAGAGGTCTGGGCTCCCATTCAAGGAAATGGACACCTCTTGTGCACACACTTTGCTCTCATAGCATCTGGATCATTCTTAAGGAACCTGAGACCCCTCTCAGTTTGTCTTGAGTACTGTCTAACAACAGCCCTAAACAATTAGCTGTAGTAAATCTTTTTCTTATACAAAACTGTACATTCTTTATGTCTACTTCAGGTCTAAAGACCACATATTTGGAAATGTCAAACTTAGGTAATCTTCTCTTAGAACTACCTATATCATGCTCTGATTCAGAAAAAGTTGCTTCATAGTCTCCAATCCTAGAGTCTTGAGTGCTATCTCCATCTTCTAGGTCTAGTTTGTCAGGCTCTATGGTCAACAAATGATTTGTACAATTTGTCATTCTCTTTTAGAATGTTGATATTAGTTTCACTATCTTCATAGCCACTATAAAAAAAATTAGCATCATGCTCATCCTCTGCTTCTACTTTATGATCCACATATGGGTTCTCATTTTCTTGCCTCTCCATCTCATTGACACCTTCAGTAAGCTCAATTGTCAATTCATGTATAGTGATAATTTGTATATCCTCACTCTTTCTAATTGTGTAAATACTAACCATCCTCTCCAAACTAGCTGAAATTTACTCACATAAATTGAAAAGTGTATGGTCAGACTTGATTTAAACAATAGCATCATCTTTGAAGTAGAAAAAACACATATCCTGTAGTCCAACCAGTTGATTATTCCATTCAACTTTAACAAAGATATGGTATCCACACAACAATGGTCAAACCAGCTAACAATACCACCAACATAGCATGGTGAGCTATCAATATTACATATATAATTTTTTCCCATGATACAACTTGATTATAACCTCATCTTGATCAACTACATAACATGAAAAAATGGACAATTCATTACAAATCTGTTAACACAAATGTCAAATTTTTGAACCATATATTAACAATATTTAATTATGAATGTTATTTTTTCAAATACCCAAAACATTTCAAATTTATTGAGGACAAATTTTCAAATACCTATGTAATCCAAAGGTTATAAAAAACTAAATTTTCAGCAATACCAAAACCATTCTATTATTTGAATAAAAAGCCATTAACCTTAAGAAAAATACACGAAACCCCACATCAAACCCCGAAAACCTTAAAATATTTGTAAGGGCACATCATTCAACAATAGCAAAACAATTTAATACCCATAAAAGTTGAACCCCATGTCTCAATAATGGAGATGAAGATATGAAAACCCTAACTTTTGGGACCACCATCGATACAAACAAAAAAGAAGAAAGAAATTCCACTTACTTTCCACTGGTGTATATGTTCTCTACACATCACCATCTTCCAACCCTCACCTTTCTAAGAAGAAGAGCCTTATACCTTTTGAATCTTCTCTGTCTTCTTTTCGAATCTTCCATGTCTTCTTTTCGAATCTTAACTGTGTATTCTGCTGACCCTTTGCTAACCTTTACTTTTCGAAGAGACAGGAAACAGTGGAGCATCTGGAGAGTTTGGAGCGTTTGGAGGGTTGGATCCATTTAATTAGATGGTGGGACCCGCTTTGAGCTGACATGGCACCAATTTGGCGATATGTCAGTCCTACTCAACTCTTAAGCTGTGAAAATACCAAAATGCCCATCTACGTAGGCACCATGTCATAATTTTTAATGGCCAAATGTATGGAGCTGACGAAAATTGGGAGCTAGGAGTTTTTTATAAAGTTTAGGGGGGTAAAGTGAGAGGATCAAAGTTTAAGGGGAAAAGTAGGAAAAATAATAAGCTTCAGGGGGCATTTACACAAATAAGCCTTAATAAATTAAGAGTGCTGCTATATGTACACCCTAATTCCTCTCACTACACACCTTCTCCATTCAATTTGTGAAATTACTGCTATCACCCAATATCAAAAGACAATATGACAATATTTTTTTCTTTTCTTTTTCAAAAAAATATTTTTGAAAAAAAAAATAAAAAAATTCAACCCCTTGCCTCTTGACCTTGTCGCTGGTGACGGACTAGACACTATCAGCTGCCAGCGCTTCTCCTCCTTCTCTCTCTTTCTCTTTCCCTATCTTTCCTCTCTCTCTCTCTCTTTCTCTCGCTCCTTTACTTTTTCCCTCTCTATTCTCTTTCCCTTTCTCTTTGCTCACTGCCATTCTTTCTCTCTGTGTAATCAGATCCCAAGGTTGGTGAGCTTGCCGGCCTCCATATTGATGAACTTCACCACGGACATCGGTTGGGCTGGGCTGGGCTCGCTGGGGAGTGGTTGTGCTTGGGTGTAGTGGGGTTGGGTTTTGGTTTTGTGGCTTTGGTTCTTCATCTCAACAGGGAAGAAGGCGGAGAAATAGCAGGAGAGGAAGAAAGAGAAAAAGAGGAAACTAGGAAAGAGATAGAGAGGAAAGAAGAGAGAAAGAAAGGCTAGGATGGCAGAGGGAGGTCAGCTTGCTGGGTGGCTGGGATGACTGGCCCTTTTTTTTTTAATTTAAAATTTCACATTTGGGGTGGGGGTGTGTGGTTTGGATGCGTTAGTGGGGGTGTGTAGTGAGAAATTTGGTNTTCATATTTGGGGTGGGGGTGTGTGGTTTGGATGCGTTAGTGGGGGTGTGTAGTGAGAAATTTGGTTAGATTAATGAGATATGGATATTTTAGTAACGAGAGGGGTATGTTATGAGAATTCAAATTTGAGAAGATTCTAAAGGATGTGTAGTGAGAAGAACTGGGGTGTGCAAATAACGGCATTCTTAATTAATTATGTTTTTTTCTAAATAAATTTATTCGATCAAAATATGATGTCGGCAAGGTAGTGTGCAAGGTCTATAGTAATATAAGTGTGACAGAATATTCATTACATTTTTTAAGTGTGCAAGGGATGTTTAACTTTTATTTTTATTTTTATGTTTAACAATATGGTTAATTCCACTTTGCACTCTTGTTGTTTTGGTCAAATAACATATTCGTACTTGACTTTTAAAACGTATAAATGTTAAACCAAACTTTCAAATCTTTGCAATGTTTCCCTTGGTTTCAGGTAAATTGTTGAGTGTACGTCCAATTTTTAGCTGAAATGGCCTTTCTCCATAGATACCACTAGGGTATATATTGAGAATTGAGACTACAACTTAAAGACTAAGAATGAGACCACTTGTTTTGTTTTCTTGTGCAATTTGGTGGAGACTATGAAGATAGAACCACTACATGTGACTGTGCAGTACCTTGAGGGTGGAGAGGTTGATAACGCCATTGTCACATTGTGAGGTATGAACAACAGAGCATGTCAGCTACACACTTTTTTCATAATATCTTTAAAAAACTTGAGATTTGACTTGAACAACAATGTCTTAAACTCGATAGAGTGGCAGTCATCGGAATTTTTCAAGTCAATGTTTAGGAGGAAACGTTGAGGAAGAAATGGAACAACTAATTGAAAGCCAAAAAATCTTGTTGAATAGGTTGAACTCAATGTGGACAAACTTGAGCCAAACTAGAGAGGTAATCCCAACCAAAATTTAATCTGTGAAATTTTTGTAAGAAAGATCAATGGCTTGAAGGTTGTGAAGGGTCAAAATGGATGACATAAATGTTTCAAAGAATGAGTTGTGGTTCAGAAAGAGCAATTTGAGATTATAGAGGAGTTAGAGGAAGGAAAAAACTAGTGTGAATTTGTTGTGCAATGCCATTATGTCAACAAAATAAATTGAGCCCAACGTCTGCCACATAAGTGCCTAACGGTTGACGTCCAACTTAGAAGGGATAACATTGAAATGGTTTGATAGTTTTTTCATGACCCAACCCTGGATTAAGAGTAAATTCTGAATTAAGGCTCTAATTATAGAATTAACTTCTATACTAGAATGTGACGTGAAAAATTAGAATAAATAAAAATAAACTTCGTATAATAACTGAATTGAAGCTTAATTTACAAACTCAATCGTACTTATGTAATTTACACTATTCACAGTCTCAAATCAATGCAACTCCAACTCAGTTCATGCTAAATCACCTTAATCATCTCTAGTCAGTTTCGCACTATCTCTCCCTATAGTACCTAAAAAGTCTATGAGGGGGTAAGCTCTAATCAATGACTCAGTAAAAGCATACGACTTCAACATTGTACAAACTAGGTTTAAAGAGTGGACAAACTTATATCATTAATTAATTCAGTAGTTTTTTTATGATTTCTTTTACAGGATTAGGCTTAGAGGACGATAGGACAAGCAAGACAATTTTTAAAGGAAAATTAGACACAAATTTGAGGTAAGGGGATCTGGGAAACCTTGGCATGTGTTTTGATTTTATTGAATATTTGATGAAAAATGTAATATGCATGCTAATACATGACTTATTTGAATTACTTGAGCATTATAGGAATTAGTTTATTATTATAAATTATTAGTAATGCATTTATTTAAAGATGAAACATGAATCATTGAGAATTGAGTTGTGGTAAGTAGGGATTGGGTGTTATAGTGAATTTCATAGTGTGCACAGGTACTAAGGAGTGAAGCCCCTTCAGTTGCGACTGATAAAACGATCTAAGACGCTCAAGGCGCATTAGGACCTTTGATTGCAATCGAAGTTAGGATGTTTTACACTTTAGCTGCAGTTAAAGTGAAGATGTGTTGTGATTTACTTTTCAATGGATTAATAAAAATTGCAACATAAAATTCATGCATCACTAGTATTATTACATGTTATATTATTTGTTTCATGATTGTGTGTTTTCACTGAGCTTCAGTTTAATCAATTGTGTAGGTTAGGGTCTTATATCCCTACTGAGCCGTTGGTTTAAGCTCACTCCCTCTTAGACGTTGTAGGTTCATTTACTGAAGGTCCCAAACCATAGGAGGAATAGCAAGACGTAGTATTTGTAAATAAATGTAAAACAATGTTTGAAGTTTAGCGTAACTTTTGAGGCTTTGTAAAACCTAAAGTACTGTGACAATGTGTGTGATGCAAATAAAGTTTTGAAATCAATTTTTGTTGTATAAATTATTTGAAGAGTTTATTTCTCTTTAATTTATTTTCCTTTGTCACATTATGATTATAGAGTTAATTTTGTAATTAAAGTGTGATTCACTGCTTAATCTGGGATTTACTCTTAATCCTGGATTGGGGCATAACAAGTTCAGGTTTAATATTGAAATGTTTTGAAAGTCAGAGACCAATGTATTATTTGACACAAATAATAGGAGTGTAATTAAAGATATATCCATTGAGTAGTGTTGAAAAATATTTCGAGTAGTGCTTGATCCATCCTTAAACACTACTCGATCATCTTTTAACATTACTGATAAGTGATCAAGAGAGGTTTAAGTAACTCTCAATGGCTATATATATTTTCAAAAAAAAAAAAAAGATCATACGTCTTTGAATGGGATCCAGATCCTCTACTAAGTTTCTTAATTAATCTCCTAATCTTACTAACCTTTCACCAAGATTTGATATTTTCTTAAGCAACCGTATATGGTAGATGAGGGTTTAATTTGCAAGTGGGAGATGAAGTGGTGCTGGGTAAAAAACAAACAATATTGATGAAGTGGTTATGGGTTTTGCAAGAGGCAAATCCACGACGGTTTTAAACATTTGATATTATCTTTTTTTTTATATTTTATTTGGTGGTAATAGCAATAAATAAGTGTGAGCAATTAGATACTAATAAAGACACACGACACTCTATAATTAAAAGATTAGTAAGATTAGGAAATTAAGAAGCTTAGGAGAGGATGAAAATCCCTTTGAATGACTCAAACTAGCTTAGTTTAATTAATTTTAAAATTTCCTTGCATAATGGCTATGTATAATACAGGTCTATATAACAGAACTCTCTTATATATATTAATGGTCAAATTGTTAATTCAATTAATTAGATGGGTCTTACAATCTAACTACATCATATATACCAATAAATATTTTCAGTTTTCATTTTGGTATGAAAATTTGGGGTTAATTTCACAAACACAACCTGAGGTTTTTTGTGTTTTCACATACAACCATGAGGTTTCTTAGTTTACCATGATGCTTCAGGCTTTAAATCGTTTTCACCTAACCCCTACGGTCAAAATTCCATTCATATATATCTCTAAATGACAAATTTTAACACTAACACCCCGCTGAGGTTTATCTAGTTTGCCCATAACCCCCAAGGTTTTAGCCTTTAATCACAAACGTAAATGGTAGAATCTTGTAAATACTAAAATTATATTTTAATCAATATACTTTTTTATAATTTCATTTTAGTCATTATTGACCAAAAGTGGATTGGGCTTAGTGACTAAATTGGAATACAATTTCAAAATCCATTGATTTTTATGGAAAATTAAAATTTACATTGAATATTATATAATATTGAAATGTTTTATTGATTAATTGTAATTTTCTATATATTTATTGTATTAGCCAAATAGTAAGTATGGTTATTTTGATATTTTACTTTTTTTGTCAACTTAAGGGACTTTTTTGTAATTGAGTTAAAATCTTAGTGGGTGTGCATGTAAATAAGGTTAAAATTGTCATTTACATATATTTTGATGTCATCATTTTTGTGTATAGAGTTTTGGCAAAAAGAATTATGTGGTAAATCCTCCGAAGTTATAGGTGAAAAAATAATAAAATATTAGGAGAATTTGTGTAAACACTGTAAATCTGTCAATGAGTGTGTTGAAAATGGAGGGTGGGCCAAAGGATTTTATGGAGTGAGGGAAAGAAATTGTGATTGTTTGGAAAGTCAAGATTTTATGGAGTGATGAAAAGAAATTGTGATTATTTTGAAAGTCAATCTCATCAAGCAATTCATAATTGGTATTAGCAATTGGCAAAACCTCCAAATGTACTATTTTTGTTGGTGGTGTCGGTGTACCCTGAAAAGTAATTCCTGTGAATTAACGTAGAGTCCGAGTGCGTCTCCACCAGTACTAAAATAATGTACAAAAATTCCACCCAAAAAGGAAAAATTAATATAGATAAAGATTAATGGAATCACAAACCACACTTATCAGGTATCATTATACATCAAAGTTTTATTAGAAGTGGAATTCATAATTAATGCTCTAGTGCGTTATATTTAATATTTCTTTGTTGGGACAATAAGCATCCCTCAACACACAGCTTCTTCTAGCCTCTTTTAAGCATTTCAACAAACATCTTAACAAAAATGGAAAAGGAATATGAATGATTTGCTTTATTGAATGTTGTGTGGGGAATCTTAGCCTATTCAACAATGCTAGAGATTTTAAATTTAGATCTCAAATTACGTGTTATTGCACACGTAATTTTTTACTTGTTGTAAAATAAATAATCCTTATGCGAGACCGACCGGCGATCGACTTGCTTCCTTTTCCTCTTTCTTCCTATATAACTTGATTTCCCAAAAGCCTAGTCGAAGTGGTAGATTGAGGCTTGAAATATCTAATGGTCTTTGCTAGCAGTAATGAGACACCAGACCGCTGGGGATGTCTTCCTCTCTTTGAGCTGATCACAGAAGTGTCCACAATTTGATGCTTCACTTGACCATTGTAGAAGGCGGTTCAAATGAAAGAAGCTTATGGCCTTGCGACATCGACAATACATTGATTATTGTGAATTTTTGAAGATTTTTGATTGATTTGAGTTTCACTTATCGATTTCGTTTTCATTGATTGATTCTAGTTTCAATGATCGATTTTAGTTTTGACTAGTGATCAATTCAATTTCAGTGACTGATTTTAGTTCAATGATCAATTTCATTTTTAGTTATAGTTTCAATTTGTATAAAATTTCTAAAATCTAGCTGTAGGAATTAGTGGCATGATTTATAATTTTGAGTGTATTTTACGCCTGAAATATAATCATTGCCAAGATTTTTGGGATGATAGGGGACAGAAATTTTTTTTTTTTTTTTCTAATGATTAGTGAGTAAACTATGGATTATTATTAATAAATGTGGAACTATACAAATGGGTTTTATGTCTATTAAAAATTTTATATAAAGTGTAATGCAAAGTGTTTTTTTAGCAGGTGGTCCATATAGTGTTTGGAGGAAATGAAATAAGTATATTTCATTCATCAAATTAACAATCAAATTGGCAAATGTATTTATTGCAATCATCAAAACAAATTAAAATTTATGTACAGAGGTTCATACCAAGTCATTGTATTGATTCGGTGTGATTAATCATTCAAAAAGCCATTATGTATTGAGATTGAAAAGAAATTTCTAAGACTAAATGCATGTTATGTAATGTGACTTAAAAAAAAAATTGAAATTTTATTGTTTTATTATAAATAATGAAATATATAAATTACTATTTCGAAAGCGAATCTTTACTGACCCCAAAAGTGTTAATAGACAACTGCATAAAATGGATGTAGTTTCATTCATCAGCACCTTAGGGATTACTAGAGAACATCCACTTCCCTAAAAAATAAAGTAGTTTATTTCTTTTTGTACTTTGCCTTATTTTGAAGACGGTCTCTAATACAGCTAAGTGGGCTGTTTTGTCAAATTGATTTGACAATATTCCTGACATTCCTGTATTGCACTATTTTCTAACAAGGATATATTCTTTATCTAATTTGGTACTTATTTTGGTACCAAGTCTTGAATCTTAATTATCGAAAAGAGAGTAAAGAAATAAAGAAAGAAAGAAGAAGAGGTAAGAGAAAGATAGCTAAGATTAAAATCCTAGTACTAAAACAGGTACCAAATTGGATAAGAAACCTGCTCTCACCTTCTAACCCATTCTCTATTTCCCTTGCATGTTTGCTCTAAGAAATAAGTTCTTGCTAATGGTAAAAAAGAAGCTTTAAGAGGAGTGATTGTCTTCTTTGTATTTTTGTTTACTTTAATGGAACTTCAACATATTGGCAATATAATTTTCTTATAGAAATTGTGGATCAATTACGATGATCTCATATCGGATAAGGGATTGTCTAATAATAGGTATATTAAGTAGGATGTTTTCGAAGATTACATTGAGATATTTTAAAATAAAATCACACACCTATTGTCCGTTTAGGTGATCAAATTAATGATATTATCATTCCAACTTGAAGGACCTAACATTCACAACAAATAAGTTAATTTTATGTCTCTAAATGTTCTTTCATCAGAAAAATGTTTGAGGTTATGCAGTTAAAATCCTAAAAATTATATTTTTACTATTGAAAAGTTATATTATAAAATTTATTTAGGTTTTTTTAAAGCCCAAAATGAAAAATATAATGATTTTCTAGTTTACCTTTTAAAAATCAATGATAGCCAAGACAACGTTATATATATGTGTGTGTGTGTGAGATCTCATAAATAATTTTATTTGTGTGATCCCGTATAAAGCCTACTTCATATAGTATTTCAATTATCTAAACCGTCTATTATGTAGGTCTCTATTCAAATATCATCATATTAAAAATCGTCTATTCAATGATCTAAACAAATAGACGAACCAAATATATTTGACAAAACCATCTATTTGTTTAATCAAAGTTAAATAAGTAAATGATTTCTGATTAGGCTAATTTTTTGCAATGAAGATCTATGAATAGAGACCTAAAAAATAGATAATTCAGATTGTTAAAAAACTATATCGAGTGAACCTATTCGCCTCATCCCACAAATAAACTTAAATGTGGAATCCCACACTTGAAGGGGCATGTATATATATTTAACATAGAACTTAAATCTAGAAATTACTGAAATTACGAATTGAATTTTTTGACTTTTTGAGTTTGTTAACTGTGTTAGACAACTAAAATTGCGACTTTATAAAAGTGTTTTCCATAACTGAAGCTAAGTCAAACTAAAACTAGAGTGAAAACTGAAATTACATGTGAAAATTAAAACTATTTATGACTAATGGCTATAGTCATTGAACAGCAACAACTATAAAAAAAATAAAAAATAAAAAACATAAACATGATACTTATAATATTTTTCTTACCTAAATATGTCAAAAGTTCATAAAACACAACAACACTTGTGGAGTCACATCAACATGCACTTGTCATATTGGTCGTTGCAAAATTGTTGTTGAACAAAAACTATTGCTATAAAGTTACTGTCGAACAATGACTATTGGCACAGTACAATGCCTTATGTGCACTCAGAGTTTATTTTTAATTTTTTTAAATTTTTTTATTTTTTTTTAATGGTCAAGTTTGATGCCTTTCCATAAAAGAGTGAGTTTATTTATTATTAGGTGGATCATTTTAACATTTAAAATAAATTTGATAGGTTTATTTAACATTAGAAGGTGTGAAATTGACTTTAAAATTATTTATTTTAATAATTATGTATGCAAGAATCCTACGTACGGGGGAGGCAACTCTCTTCCTTTACTAGTACAAGGTTTTTGATGCAGAATCTGACTACACCACATTCACAAGGTGGAGGGGCCATACAACCAACTTGCCACAGTCTTTTCTATGTATGTATATATTCTTCCTTAAAGGAGGATTATAATTAAAAAACAGAGAAAGGAGGATTCGAACCACTGTATCTATTCTTCGTTAAAGGAGGATTAGAACCAAAAAAATAGAAAGGAAAAAAGCAGAAAAAAGAAAGAGGAAAAAACAGAAAAAGGAGGATAAGATGTAAGAATATTTCATTAATATTTTGTATGTGGCCGACATGACATAGCCTCCTATATGGCATAAATAAGGGGATAAATTAGTGACAGCCACTAAATTAATCCCGGTTAAGTCATAAACACATATATTTAGTTTCTTTATATCCAAGCCATTATTTTATAATTTATTACTTGATGCAATCCTTAGTCAAACCTCATTTTCTGAGTTGCATTTCTAAAGTGTAATTCTTATTGAGTTAAGATTTAGTTTTGGATTTTTGTTGAGTTATACTTTGATTTAATTTTTTTGTTATAACGTCATACATCAAGAGTTACACTTTATAATTTCAACAAATTACACTTAATTTTTTTTTAGGAATTTATTGTTTTTTGTTTTATATTTTTATAGCTGAATTTTTTTTTTGGTGCTTAAAAATGTACTTTGTGGCTTATTAATAAAAAATTATATTTGTTGTGACTTAAAGATAAATAAATTTAAAGTTTGGGTTTATGACTAAAATATATGTTAAGTTGTGGCTTATTAATAAAGTCCTCTAAATAGGGTTTAGTAAATGATTTGGAGAATTGATCATATTGGTCAAATAAGAGAAGTAGTTTCCTTAACTTTTACAGTGGTAGGTCGTAAAGTAATTAGGGTTACACTAGAAAACTGGTCCTCCCTCTACCTATAAATAGTGCACATACCTATTGTGAACCGTCCCTAGTATTCCTTGTCAGATCATCATTTAAAGTCATTGGGGTGAATTTACCAATTTGCCCTCGTTTAGGGAAGTTTTGGTTTTGCAAGGGACGTATATTTTTAAAAGGGTGTTTCGGCCCAAATTTTTATATGGTTGCGTAGAGCTCAACCTCACGAGCAAGTAGAAAGAAATGGCTCATAATTTGGAGTTACGGTTTAGGAGTTATGTGCGTTTGAAGTTTGGGGAAAAAAATATAAATAGAAAAAAAAATCTGAAATTACACAAAAATACGTGTGAATAGTGTTTGGGCGATCAGAATTGCCGTTGTACTTTCCGACGGAGCAAGGAGGCATGTGGAGCATTTGCTGGACGTCAAGTTAGTCGAGTTTTGTTCATCTCTTCATTCTCTTTCCATCCATACCCAAATGGTCTCGATTGGACCACTGTGGATGATCAGGGACGGATGCACAGCCACCACTGGGTGGTCAGGCGACCCCCTAACCGCCGGACTGAGAAGCTTTGGGCTTCCCTTCTCTCTGGACGGCGACTCCCCAAGGTCTGGAGGGCGACCCCCCAACGTCGGACGGCGACCCCTTTCCCCTAAGCTTCCTCCTCTGCGCTTTAGCCAGACTAGTTTAGCCCACCTTGCTGTACAGTTCTCTGCCTTTTAAAGCATTTGAACCACTAAATTAATCTAGTGGTCTTAATAAGACCAACTTAGGAAGCAGTAAAGATTGAAGGGGGAAAGGAAAAAGATTATGCATACAGAAGCAGTAAAGAAGAGAGATGGAGAGAGAGTGAAGGGAGAAAGAAGGTGAACATGCTAACTGTTAGCTTTTCCTTAAAAATAAAATTGGAACATAACTGCTAGGTTGTAAAAGTAATTTTATGTCAAAATAGTTT